>JADRCD010071295.1:0-13816 GCA_019843815.1 Montemys delectorum | reverse complement strand
TTTAGTGCAGAGTTTTATCACACCTTCAAAGAAGACTTAATACCAATACTCCTCAAACTATTCCACAAAATAGAAACAGAAGGTACTCTACCCAATTCCTTCTTTGAAGGTACAATTACTCTGATACCTAAACCACACAAAGACCTAACAAAGAAAGAAAACTTTAGAACATTTTCCCTTATGAATATCGATCCAAAAATACTCAATAAATTTCTTGCAAACTGAATCCTAGAACACATCAAAAAGATCATCCATTATGATCAAGTAGGCTTAATCCCAGGGATGCAAGGATGGTTCAATATACGGAAATCCATCAATGTAATCCACTATATAAACAAACTCAAAGAAAAAAAAATCATATCATCATCTCATTGGATGCTGAGAAAGCATTTGACAAAATCCAACATCCCTTCATGATAAAAGTCTTGGAAAGATTAGGAATTCAAGGCCCATACTTGAACATAGTAAAAGCAATATACAGGAAACCAGTAGCCAACATCAAACTAAATGGAGAGAAACTTGAAGCAATCCCACTAAAATCAGAGACTAGGCTGCCCGTTGTCTCCTTATGTATTCAATATTGTACTTGAATTCCTAGCCAGAGTAATTAGACAACAAAGGTATACACATTGGAAAGGAAGAAGTCAAATTATCACTATTTGCCAATGATATGACAGTATACCTAAGTGACCACAAAAATTCCACCAGAGAGTTCCTAAACCTGATAAACAACTTCAGTAAAGTAGCTGGATATAAAATTAAATCAAGCAAATCATCAGTAGCCTTCCTCTACACAAAGGATAAACAGACTGAGGAAGAAAGTAGGGAAACAACACCCTTCACAATAGTCATAAATAATATAAAATACCTCGGTATAACTCTAACTAAGCAAGTAAAACATCTATATGACAAAAACTTTAAGTCTCTGAAGAAGGAAATCGAAGAAGATCTCAGAGGATGGAGAGATCTCCCATGCTCATGGATTGGCAGGATTAATAGAGTAAAAATGGCCATCTTGCCGAAAGCAATCTACAGATTCAATGCAATCCCCATCTAAATTCCAACTCAATTCTTCACAGAATTGAAAAGAGCAATTTGCAAATTCATCTGGAATAGCAAAAAACCTAGGATATCGAAAAATATTCTCAATAATAAAAGAACTTCTGCTCTAATCACCGTCCTTGACCTTAAGCTGTACTATGGAGTAATTGTGATAAAAACTGCATGGTCTTGGTACAGCGATAGACAGGTGGATCAATGGAATAGAATTGAAGATCCAGAGATGAATCCACACTCTTGATGTTTGACAAAGGAGTTAAAACCATCCAGTGGAAAAAAGACAACATTACCCACTTAAGTTGCTGGCTCAACTGGCAGTTACCATGTAGAAAAAGTGCAAATCGATCCATTCTTATCTCCTTGAACAAAGCTCAAGTCCAAGTGGATCAAGGACCTCCACATAAAACCAGATACATTGAAACTAACAGAAAACAAAGTGGGGAACAGCCTCAAGCACATGGGTGCAGTGGAAAATTTCCTGAACAGAACACGAATTCTTATGCTCTAAGGTCAATAACTGACAAATGGGACCCCATAAAATTGTAAAGCTGTTATAAGTGGAAGGATACTGTCACTAGGACAAAACAGCAACCAACCCTACAACCCAACCAACAGATTAGGAAAAGATCTTTACCAACCCTACATCTGATAGATGGCTAATGTCCAATGTATACAAAGAACTCAAGAAGTTAGACCCCAGAGAACCAAATAACTTTATTAAAAATGGGGTACAAAGTTAAAGAAAGAATTTTCAACTGAGGAATAAGGAATGGCTGAGAAGCACCTAAAGAAATGTTCAACATCCTTAGTCATCAGGGAAGTGCAAATCAAAACAATCCTGAGTTTCAATCTCACACCAGTCAAATTGATGAAGATCAAAAATTCAGGTGACAGTAGATGCTGGTGAGGTTGTGGAGAAAGAGGAATAGTCCTTCATTGCTGGTGAGATTGCAAGCTGGTACACCCATTCTGGAAATCAGTTTGGCAGTTCTTCAGGAAATTGGAGATAGTACTACCTGAGGACCCAGCTATACCACTCCTTGGCATATACCCAGAAGATGCTCTGACATATAATAAGGACACATGCTCCACTATGTTCAAAGCAGCCTTATTTATAATAGCCGTTAGCTAGAAACAAACCAGATGTCCCTCAACAGAGGAATGGATACAGAAAATGTGGTACATTTACACAATGAAGTACTACTCAGGTATTAAAAACAATGAATTCATGAAATTCTTAGGGAAATGGATGAAACTGGAAACTATCATCCTGAGTGAGCTAACTCAAACACAAATTAACATACTCACTAATAAGTAGATATTAGCCAAGAAGTTCAGAATACCCAAAATACAATCCACAAACCACAAGAAGGAAGATCAAAGTTTGGATACTTTGATCCTTTTTAGAAGGGGGAACAAAATACCCATGGAAGGAGTTGCAGAGACAAACTCTGGAACAGACACTGTAGGAAGGGCAGTCTCTTGATTCCCCACCTGGGAATCCTACCCGTATATACAATCACCAAACCCAGACACTGTTGTGGATTCCAGCAAGTGCTGGCTGACAAGAGTTTGATATAGTTGTCTCCTGTAAGGCTCTGCCAGTGTCCAACTAATACAGAAGTAGAGGCTCACAGCCCATCCATTGGACTGAGCACAGGTTCCTGAATGAAGAAGCTAGAGAAAGAACCCAAGGATCTGAAGGGGTTTACAGCCCCTTAGGAGGAACAACAATATGAACTAAGTAGTACCCTCAGAGCTCCAGGGACTAAACCACCAACCAAAGAGTACACATGATGGGACTCATGGCTCCAGCAGCATGTGTAGCAGAGGATGGCCAAGTCTGTCATCAATGGGAGGAGAGGCCCTTGGTCTTGTGAAGGTTCGAATGCTAGGGCCAGGAAGTTGGAGAGTGTAGATTGGTGAACAGGTGGAAGGGGGAGGGAATAGGGTTTTTTTCGGGGATAAACCAGGAAAGGGGATTTCATTTGAAATGTAAATAAATAAAATATCTAATGAAGAAAATATCAAAAAGGGAGAGAATCCTGGATGGGAAAGAGATAAGGACTCATAGATGCAAACATTACCAACACAATACAAGAAATAGAAATAGAATCTGTAAAACATTCCAGAGAAAACATTGACACAAGAGTAAAGAAAACGCAAAATGCAAAAAGCTTGTAACCTAAAACATCCTGGAAATCTAGGACATATTGATAAGACCAAACCAAAGTATAAAAGATTTAGAGGAGAGAGAAGATTTTCAACTTATAGGGCCAGTAAATATCTTTAACAAAACTATAGAATAAAATTTCCCTAACCTACAGAAAGGTGCCAATGAATGTACAAGAATCCTATAGAACTCCAAGTAGTTTGGACCAGAAAAGAAATTTCTCCCCTCATATAATAGTCAAAACACAAAATGCAGAAAACAAAAAATATTAAAAGCAGTAAGGAAAAAAGGTCAAATAACACAAATAACATATAAAGGCAGACCTATCAGAATTACACCAGACTTCTCACCAGAGACTATGAAAACCAGAAGATCCTGGGAAGATGTCATACAGACCCTAAGAGAACACAAATGTTAGCCCAGGCTACTATAGCCAGCAAAATTCTCAATTAACATAGATGGAGAATCCAAGGTATTCCATGGCAAAACCAAATTTATACAATATAGTTCCACAAATCTAGCCCTACAAAAGATAATAGATAGAAAACTCCAATACAAGGAGGGAAACTATACCCTAGAAAAAGCAAAATAATAATCTTCTCTCAACAAACCCAAAAGAAGATAGCTACACAAACATAATTCCATCTCTAACAACAAAAATAACAGGAAGCAAAATTAACTTATCCTTACATCTCTTAACATCAATGGACTCAATTCCCCAATAAAAAGACAAAGACTAATAGACTAGATACATAAACAGGATCCAACATTTTGCTGTATACAGGAAACAGACCTCAGTGGCAAAGACAGTTACCACTTCAAAGTAACAGGCTGGAAAAAAATTCCAAGCTGATGACCCCAAGAAACAAGCTGGTGTGGCCATTCTAATATTGAATAAAATTGACTTTCAACCTAAAGTTATCGAAAAGGATAAGAATGGACACTTCATACTCATTAAAGGAAAAATCTATCAAGATGAATTCTCAATTCTGAACCCCTATGCTCCAAATGCAAGGGCACCCACATTTATAAAAGAAACTTTATTGAAGCTCAAAGCACACATTGCACCCCACACAATAATAATGGGAGACTTCAGCACCCCACTCTTAGCAATGAACAGATCATGGAAACAGAAACTAAACAGAGACACAGTGATACTAACATTACTAACATAAATTATGAACCAAATGAATTTAACAGATATCTATAGAACATTTTATTCTAAAACAAAAGTATATTCCTACTTCTCAGCACTCCATGGAACCATCTCAAAAACTGACCATATGATAAGTCATAAAACAGGCTTCAACAGACACAAGGAGATTGAAATAATTTCTTGCATCCTATCAGATCACCACTGAATAAAGATGGTATTCAGTAATAACACAAACAACAGAAAGCCCACATATACATGGAAGCCGAATAATGAGGAAAACTCATAGCTCTGAGTGCCTCCAAAACAAAACAAGAACAACAACAACAACAAGAACAACAACAAAAAAGAAAACAAAAACTGGGGAGTGCATACACTAGCAGCTTGACAGCACACCTGAAAGCTCTAGAACAAAAAGAAGCAAATACATCCAAGAGGACTAGTTTGTGGGAATAAATTAAACTCAGGCTGAAATAAACCAAGTAGAAACAAACATAACTAACTATACAAAGAATCAACAAGACCAGGAACTGGTTCTTTGAGAAAATCAACAAGATAGATAAACCCTTAGCCAGACTAACCAGAGGGCACAGAGACATTATCCAAATTAACAAAGTCAGAAATAAAAAGGGAGACATAACAACAGAAACTGAGGAAATTAAAAAAAATCATCAGATCCCATTACAAAAGCTTATACTCAACTAAACTGGAAAATCTACATGAAATGGACAATTTTCTAGACATATGCCAGGTACAAATTTTAATTGAGGATCAGATAAGCCATCTAAAATGTCCCATAACCCCTAAAGTAATAGAATCAGTCATTATTAGTCTCCTAACCAAAAAAAGCCCAGGACCAAATGGGTTTATTGCAGAGTTTCAAATAAGACCTAATACCAATACGTTCAAACTATTCCACAAAATAGAAACAGAAGGAACCCTACCCAATTAGTTCTATGAAGTCATAATTACACTAATAACTAAACCACACAAAGACCCATCAAGGAAAGAGAACCTCAGACCAATTTCCCTTATGAATATCAGTGCAAAAATACTCAATAATATTCTCACCAACCGAATCCAAGAACACATCAAAAGGATCATTCACCATAGTCAAGTAGGCTTCATCCCAGAGATGCAGAGATAGTTCAATATATGGAAATCCATCAATGTAACTCACTATATAAACAAACTTAAAGAAAAAAACATATGATCACCTCACTAGATGCTGAGAAAGCATTTGACAAAACCCAGCATCCCTTCATGATAAAAGTCCTGAAAAGATCAGGAATTCAAGGCCCATACCTAAATATAGTAAAAGCAACATACAGCAAACCAGTAGCCAACATCAAACTAAATGGCAAGTAATCTGAAATATCCAATAAAAAAAGGGAAAAAATGTTTAATAAAAACAAAGGTTTTTGTCCTGGCTTTCCCATGGGAATTTTCACCTTAAGAAAGTCTCTGAATCCTCCTAGGTTTCAAATATATCTCCAAAGTGTACATATTGGCAACTAAATTCCAATAAGACAATATAGACAGATAGATTTTTAAGAAGTGTCTAGATCATTAAGGATCTTCCGCATTGGATATAATAATCCTGATTTCAAAGCATTGGGATCTTACCTTGGGAGCAGGATCCTAATAAATGGATGAGTTTGGTCTCTTTCCCCTCTTTTTCTATACTCTTGACCATTTGTCTTGAGATGCTGCATCATAGAGTTCCAAATCTATATGCTTCCATATTGGATTTCCATCCTCTATAACTGTAAGAAATGAATCTCTGTCATTTGTAAATTCCCCAGTCTCTGTCATTCTGTTATAGCAGCACAAAATGGACTAATACAGCTAACTCACCATTTTGCTTATTAAAAGGAAAGTTGCTAATTGGAAAGAGGAATGAAATAAGAAAGTAAGTAAAAATGGTTTACCAGAAAATGGCTCTGTAATTAATAATATATTATTAACATATATACATATATCTCAAACAATGGATTTATAAGAATATATAATTCTAGAAATGTATTACCACAGAAAATGCTTTCTTGAATCATTGTTTGGAAACCTCATTTGACTTCAAAACATGCAGTGATTCTGCAAGTTACTTTAGGATATGTTAGAAATTATTTAGGAGACATTTTTGCCTGGTAAGGGAAAAATAAAGTTTTAAGGAAAAATGTGCACATATACTTTAAGATCACTATATGTTTAAATAATTTAACAAAGTTTAATTACAATAGAATAATAATTCATAAAGACAAATTTTACTTTTCACCATTTAATAATAGATATTCAATTTGTTTTAAATAAATTATTTAAGAAAAATGTGTAATTTATCAACAAATGAAATTCAAGAGTTATATGAATATTTGATATTGATTACTGAATAGACAAACTATGGATTACAGCTTAGCAGAAAATTAGGGCACTCAAATTTCTGCATTTTATAGTTAAACTCACTTTGATGATTTGTACAACTATAAGACTAATTGCTAAGTGACACCACGCAGAGGGAGACAGGGATAGTCTTCATCGAGAATGACTATGCAGCCCTATTCATATAATTTTCACCACTCCATCATTTCACACCATCTTTGTGAATCCCAGAGTAATCTAGATGTGCAGATTGAGAATTGGGATCAAATGCATTCAAGTCATGGAGGTCACCCTTAGGACTCTTACATATAAACTGTTCTTTGTCTCATCAGTCTTTCATCATCAGTGTGATATGATAATATCACACTATGTAATATGTAAGTCGTGCTGTATCCATTAGTCCACTACTAAATTTAACTGTATAATATTTGATTCAAAATAGAAATCATTTGACACACAAACTGAAGAGGAAGGAGGGTGACAAATTAGGGATCATTTGAATGAATACTGAGGGGACTCAGAGAAATTTCATTAATTGTTGTAAATAAATGTTGCACCAGTGAGATGGCTCATCAGGTAAATATACTTGCCGCAAAGCCTGACAACGTCAGTTTAAACCTCAGGGCACAGATGCTAGAAAGAGATAAGTTAGACCTACAAGTTGTCCTTTCATTTCCACACAAATACCAAGGCACTTACAGTCTCCCTCTATCCTATGTGGAACGCATGGACATTCAGACAAAATAAATAAACAAAACCGTAATTAAAAATAATCAATATAATTTTTATTCACAATCATTTTCAAACACTTTCTCTTTCAATGAAAAAAACTTATATAATGATTTCAATCCTTTTAATAATGGTATAAATGCCAACACTCTATTAGAAAGTCTGGGCAAGATTATGCTCCAGTAACAAATCATCCTAAATACATAGTGACTCAGCACATATAAAAATATTTCTCACTTACAGTACTTGGTAAAAACAGGTCCACTGGATCACAACTTATAGTTTTAATACAGCAATTCCTTTTATAAGAGTGTAGTATTATTAATCATAAGAATCTGACACATACTGTTTTTAAGGTTGATAATTTGAAGAAAAACATGCAGATTACTTCTGTTTACATGTTATCAACCAAAGCAAATAGTAAGTGGCAGGAATATTCATAAATAAAACTCATAACATATATGGCACAGAGGGGACACTTCATAAGTTGAAAACAAAAAAAAAATGCTCATCTAAACAACCATTCTTTTCAATGGGATAAGTTTGGGCATTCATGTGCTGACATTTTTACCATTACTAATTAATTTTTAATATTTCCAATCAGTACCCAACTTCTCCTTCAACACTTATAACAGCTATATATCATCTAATTTTTTCAATCTATTTTAAAGATTATATTCACTGTCTACTGAGTATCAAGCTATAAACCCAAATCATTAAGACTGAAAATAGAGCTGTCAACATGGACATGAGACACTTGTCTGATAATAACTGAATGTCTTTGTCTAATTGTCAAATATAGCCTGACCCAAGAGACCTTGTTAACACACAGTTGGCATTTCCAAGTTATTTTATGGACTATTAACTTTATTTTCCTGGCATGTTCAAACTAATGATATACACCCATACTGTATGATTTCATTAATACAGTGTTCAAAAGCGTGTAGAATTAATCTATGATGTCAGAAGTCTGGAGAGCTGTTACATTTAAAGAAAAGTGACTGGAAAAGTGGATGGAGATTCAGTTGGTGCGTGTGTGTGTGTGTGTATGTGTGTGTGTGTGTGTGTGTGCATGTGTAAGATGGGGGAGAGATAGATCAATTCTTTCAGTGTTGACACTGATTACATTTGTAAGTGCACTGTATAAAATGTGTTAAGTTTGATAATTTTTATGTGTGATATATTTGAATACAAATGTCATTTTAAAAGAACCAATTGAATTTCTATGACAGTACCATGGTTTCTACAGCAGCATTTCCCTCCAAAGGGAAGATAGAAAAGTACTTGAGCAACTTTCTTTGCTATTGCTCTCTCACTTCCTCCTTTCCTATCAGTTCCATAAAGGGTACTTTCCTAATACTGTTTCTAGAGATAAGATGGAGAAAAAACTTGGTCATGATTCAGACTCAATTATGCTATTCTTTTGTATGTGTACATGTAACTCTCTAATTGGTGATCTACACATGTTGAACTCTTCTAACTAACATGTCATTGTGGCTACACCAGCTAAATCAGTATTTCCATCTCACCTGTCCCTGAATGTGCTGCTCTCTCCTTATATTGGATCAACTGGTTGCTCAGTCAGCTTTCCAATAGATCAAGAAACAGTTTAATGTTTTCTCAAATTCTTTTCATTTTGCAAGTGAGTGGTAACAATATTCATTTTCAGCTTACAACAGACAAGTTAATGATGTTTGAGATTGTCTTTCATAATGTTTCCTAGTGATTAAATTCAAATAATTCTTTTTTAAAACATCTTAAGATTTCTTTTTTAATTAAAAAAGTAATTAAAATACAATTACATTACTTTTTCCTCCTCTGTCCTCTCTGCTGTGTACCCTCTTCCTAACCCTTTCCATTCCTCCCTTCATTCCCTTTCAAATTAATAGCCTCATTATACATAAATATATACATACAACTGGATGAGTAAGTTTAGAGTGGCATAAGTATGTAGGTAATATATACATACATATGTGCAAATACATATGAATATATACATACAAATATACACATATATGACATATAAGTATATATAAGTATATATATTCATATATAAATATATACATCATATACAATATACATATATGTGTATATGTGTACACATACACATATAAATACACATGTACACATATGAATTCAGAGCTGACTACTTCATAGTGGATAAGTAATTAGAAGGCTCATCCTTGGGTGAAACAAGTTCTCCCTCTATTAGCAGTTATTAATTCCCTATTGTAACTTGTCTAGGGATGGGTCCCCATGATATTACCCCTTCTATATTAGCATATCTGTTGATAGTATCATTATTCAGGTCTTGTTTAGGAAGCTATATAGTTGACATAATTTAGAGAGCTTCCCTGTCATTTTGAGAAAATGCAATCCCACAGAAGACTGACTTCTCTCTGGCACTGACTACCTTTCCACTCCTTCTTTTATGGTGTTTCCTGAACCTTAGGGGCAGTACAGGATATATGTTGTAGATGTATCCCCTAGTGCTGAACAACATAAGATCTGTTTATCTATTCATTATGACCTGTAGTGGTTTTCTCCACTGGTCTCCATTTCCTATAAAAAGATGCTTCTTTGATAAGGTTTGAGAACTACCTATGGATATAAGGATAAGTTGTAAACTGTAGTTAGAAATTATTCTGGTCATCTAATGTGATGATAGTAGGTTCTCCTCTAAGATTCATGGCCTTAGCAGCTTAGGTTAGTTAGCTAGGTTTCTAGTAGCACAAATGATTCCCCTCCTATTGAGTGAGCTTTTAGTCCAATTAGATATCTGTTGGTTGCTGCCAAGATATGAGTTCCACCTTTGTACCTCTAAAGATATTTTGTCATGATGGTCTTGGATATAATCCACTGACATTACAAACTATTGATTCTTTTCCCTTTCTTGGCAGATTACACAGGACTTTCTGGCACTATGAAACTAAATTACAGGAACAAGGATTTCAAGTTAGATCTAGCTCAAAATTTCTGAATCCTGTGTCTGAAACATGTAGTTTCTTCAACAATAGAAGTTTTCCTTCTACCTCTAAGATATATCCATGGGAAAATACAATAACCTATATTGTTTGGGAATGCATTTGAAATAGCTTGACTAAAAAATTGAATGGAGATTTATCATGTATATTACTAGATTTTTTTTAAAAAAAAAATCCAGCTATTCTATGGCTCTTTTAAAGTGCATTATGAGCCCAAGTAGCATAACTTTATTTAAGATGTATGTGTGTGGCATACACTATATTTTCAATAAGTATAAAGTAATGTTTTCTTGAGTACTTATCAAACATCTTTGATGTCACAAAGTGGAATGAAATATTTGCTATATACACTTCAGACAGATAATTAGTATGCAAAATATATAAGGAACTCAAAAGACAAGAGCCAAGAAAACAAATGGCTCAACTAAATAAGGGCCATGAACCTGAACCTAGAGTAGAACCTCAATAGAAAAAGTTAGTAAGAATGATTAAAAGACACTTCATAAAGTGTTTATCATCTTTAGCAACTTGGAAGTACAAATTAAAACAAGTTTGAAAATCTACCATATACCAATCAGAATGGCAAGGATCAACTGAACAACTGACAACAAATGCTGGTGAGGAAGTGGGCAAAGTGGAACCTTCATTCAGTGTCGATGGGAATGCTTAAAATTGGTTTGACCACTATGGAAATCAGTGTGGAGAATCTTCAAAAAGCTAAAAGTAGGTCTGCCATATGACCTACCTATACTACTCCTTGACATATGCCCAAAGGACTCAACATCTTACTTCATAGATACTTGGCCGGTCTTATTTTTTGTGCTCTACTTACAACAGGCTGAAAATGGAAACAACTTAAATAACTTACAACCAATAAATTAATAATAAAAATGTGGCACACTTACACTATGGAATACAACCATTCATGGCTTTAGTGAAAAGTGAATTCACGCACTATGCAGGTAAATAGATGAAATGAGAAAAGATCATATTGAGCTAGGTAACCTACACTCAGAAAAAGAAACATAACATGTCCTTTCCCATCAGAGGCTCCAAATCCTAGGACATGAGTTTAAAACGTGAAATAACCACCTGGATGTCCCTCAACAGAGGAATGGATACAGAAAATGTGTGGTACATTTACACAATGAAGTACTACTCAGCTATTAAAAACAATGAATTTATGAAATTCTTAGGGAAATGCATGGAACTGGAGAATATCATCCTGAGTGAGGTAACCCAGTCACAGAAGAACACACATGGTATGCAATCTCTGACAAGTGAATACTAGCCCAGAAGCTCGGAATACCCAAAATACAATCCACAAACCACAAAAACTCAACAAGAAGGAACACCAAAGTGTGGATACTTCATTCCTTCTTAAAAGGGGAAACAAAATACCCATGGAAGGAGTTATAGAGACTAACTATAGAGCAGAGACTGGAGGAAAGAAAATCCAGAGACTGCTATACCTGGGAATCCTTCCCATATTCAACCATCAAATCCAGACACTATTGTGGATGCCAGCAAGTGCTGGCTGACAGGAGCCTGATATAGCTATCTCCTAAGAGGCTCTGACAGTACCTGACTAATAAAGAAGTAGAGGCTCACAGCAATCATTGGACTGAGCTCAGGGTCCCCAATGAAGGAGCTAGAGAAAGGACCCAAGGAGCTGAAGGGTTTGAAGCCCCTTAGGACAAACAACAATATGAACTAACTAGTACCCTCAGAGCTCCCAGGGACTCAACCATCAACCAAAGAGTACACATGGTAGGACTCATGGCTCCAGCTGCAGATGTAGGAGAGGATGGCCTAGTCGGTGATCAATGGGAGGAAAGGCCCTTGATCCTATGAAGGTTCAATGCCCAGTGTAGGGTAACGCCAGGGCCAAGAATTGAGAGAGGGTGGGTTAGTGAGCAGAGGGAGGGGGGAGGGAACAGGGTTTTTTTCCTTGAAGGGAAACTGGGAAAGGAGATATCATTTGAAATATAAATAAAGAAAATATCTAATAAAAAAAGAAACACTATTGATACAAATGTCCTGATCTCATTGTCAACACAGATAAACAACATTTCTCTTAATCTAAACCTCTTGTTTAGTAACAGACCTTGATGTTTCCTAACTCCTGATAATATTAATTTAATACACTTGATTGATAATGACTCTTTCCTTTAGGCTTTCAATCTCTTACATGCCTTCCTGAAGAACGAAACTATCAAATGTTGCCAGTTAACTTTATCACCAATCTAACACCATTCTATTACTTTTTATGGGGGGACTGAGAGAAAGCCTTCATAGGTTTTAGATATATTTTATTACTACGATGTATTTCTATCATCAAAAAATCCCTGGGTTTCTGATGTAACATTTGACATCAGCAAAGGCAAGTTCCTAAAATAATAGCTGTTGAAAAGGTTAAATCTAAGAATTTGAACATATTTTTTTTATTTTGTGTACTGAAATTTGTCTTGTAGGTTTATATTACTCAATAGAACTAAAAATTGGTTTTATTTTGTCTAAGAATACTTAATATAATATAATAGTCAATATAATAGCCTTAGGGGAAAGTTTGTTTTGTTTTTGTTTTTTGTTTTTGTTTTTGTTTTTCAGTAAGATCTCTAGTTTTACTCAAAATTTGACATCCCATTTAGGATAAACTGTATTATTTAGTGGGTTTTGTATAAATATTCTACTAGTGGATTTACTTTCCCCTCTGTCAGTTATTGTCATTAAACCCATTAAACTTAACCAATAAGGACAATAAAGAAATACCCTGAGGGGGGGAAAAAAAACAGAAATAACCACAGAAACCAGAAAAGCAGAAAGGGACCATGGGAAGAATGATGAATAGCAGGATTCAGGCAGTATAAATGGAGACATGAGAAAAACAAGGAGGGGCTCCCATTATGGAGTGTAAAGCGAGGTAAACTTTTAGTGCCCCATCCTGGTGACCTAACTAATTTCCAATTAGATCTTTCTATATACATTCAAAGTCAAAGCCATGTAGATTCTTTTTATTTTTAAAGTTAACAATAATATAACTTTTATTCACTGAAAATACTATTTGTTTTTAAATTTTTACATACATTTATGGAATGTATTTTGATAATATCCATTCAGCAGTACCTCTTGTCAACTTCCCCTAGTGTCTTCACCTAGTTTCCGTCTAAAATTCAAGTGAGCTTTTTAAAAATAGTATTATTAACCATAGAGTCCAGTTACATATGAATGGATATGAAACAATCTAATGGGGCATGAGCAACCTACCAGCAGCCACATCTACAAGGGAAAGAAATTCTAGGCTCACAACTAAAAAAGAAAAGAAAAGAAAAAGAAAAAAGA
>JADRCD010071292.1:0-12909 GCA_019843815.1 Montemys delectorum | reverse complement strand
ACACACGTTAGTTTGATCAAGGAAATTCTTCGTTGCTACTCCCTCTTCTGAGCTGAATCTTGGTTATATCAGATAGCCAATAAAAAACTAACTCTGGAGAGGTGAAGAGGACACAACATCTGTCCCAACACCGGGAGTAACTGGGGCCAGTGGGACCAGGCACACAGGAACTCCACCAGCCCAGTGGCCCAGGTTCCTTCCGGTCCCACAACACCCAGAAGAAGCTCCACTCACAGGCACTCTAACAAGCCCAGGATCAGAGGTGAGGAGGACGTAACATCTGTCCTAACACTGGGAGTAACTAGGACCAGCAGGACCCAGGCACACAGGAACTCTGCCAGCCCAGTGGCTCAGGGTCCTTCCGGTCTGTGTGGGCCAGCCAGTGTCCTGAGCAGACCTTGGGCACAAACTCTCCAGTCATTCCTAAAACACCCAGAGGAAGCTCCACTCCTAAGTACTCTAACAAGCCCACGGTCACAGGATCCCAGAATCACAGGATCACAGAGGCAGCTTGACTCTGAGGAGTTCTGACACAACCAGGATCACAGGAAGGACAGGCTCCAGTCAGATTTAGCAAGGGCAGGTAGCACTAGAGATAACAAGATGATTCGAGGCAAGTGTAAGAATATAAGCAACACAAACCAAGGTTACTTGGCATCATCAGAACCCAATACTCCCAACATTGCAAGTCCTGAGCACACCATCACACTGGAAAAACAAGATTCAGAAATAAAATCACTTCTCATGATGATGATACAGGACTTTAAGAAAGACATAAATAGCACCCTCAAAGAAATACAGGAGAACATAGGTAAACAGCTAGAAGCCCTTCAAGAGGAAACACAAAAATCCCTTAAAGAACTACAGGAAAACACAATCAAACAGGTGATGGAAATGAGCAAAACCATCCAGAATCTAAAAATTGAAATAGAAACAATAAAGAAAACAAAAAGAGAGACAACCCTAGAGATAGAACACCTAGGAAAGAAATGAGGAGTTGTAGATGCAAGCATCACCAACAGAACACAAGAGATAGAAGAGAGAATCTCAGGGCAGAAGACACCATAGAAAACATTGACACAACAGTCAAAGAAAGTGCAAAAAGCAAAAAGCTCCTAACCCAAAACATCCAGGAAATCCAGGATGCAATGAGAAGACCAAACCTAAGGATAATAGGTATAGAAGAGATTGAAGACTCCTAAGGTAATGGGCCAGCAAATACCTTCAACAAAATTAGAGAAGACAACTTCCCTACCTAAAGAAAGAAATGCCCATGAACATACAAGAAGTCTACAGAACTCCAAATAGACTGGACCAGAAAAGAAATTCCTCCCATCACATAATAATAAAAACACCAAATACACTAAACAAAGAAAGAATTTTAAAAGCAGTAAGGGAAAAAGGTCAAGTAACATATAAAGGCAGGCCTATCAGAATTACACCAGACTTCTCACCAGAGACTATGAAAGCTAGAAGATCCTGGGCAGATGTCATACAGACCCTACAAGAACACAAATGCCAGCCTAGGCTACTATACCCAGCAAAACTCTCAATTACCACAGATGGAGAAAACAAGATATTCCATGACAAAACAAAATTTACACAATATCTTTCCACAAATCCAGCCCTACAAAGGATAATAGATGGAAAACATCAACATAAGGAGCAAAACTACACTCTAGAAGAAGCAAGAAAGTAATCTTTCAACAAATCCACACAAACCTAATTCCACCTCTTACAACAAAAAGAACAGGAAGTAACAATTACTTTTTTTTAATATCTTAATATGAAAATTAATATTACCAACATATCCTAGTTGATTGAAATCCAAAAATATGAGGAATTAGAAATTTATTGACTGTCGTCCAATGGTCTCTCTAATTTGGTAATTGGAGAAATAGGTCCAATATTATACAATCCATATACACTTTCAGCTTGTTTGTTCATGACAGTGTCTTGCTATGTACAACATAATGGTCTTGAGATCTTGCTTCTCCTATCTCAGCCCCTCTATTAGTAGTATTGTTTATTTCATGTTTTTACACTATACTATGGTTTTCAGAGCAGCTTACATATTTTAAAAGTATTTATATACCCAAAAGAAATGTAGACAATTAAATTGGGAGGGGGTTTGTAAGAGAACAACAAAGAGTAAGACTGAATGCTTTGCTTGAAGTTTGTAACTCTTGTATCAAGTTACCACAGTTAGAGCCAGGATTTTAAGCTCTACTAGATACAAAACAAACAAAAACACTTTATATATTTATGTTAATTTAAGAAAATATTAGTAGTGATGTATTTTGAAATATATAGTTAATACGTTTGTAGTTATTTAAAATTTATATTGAGAAAAACGTATGTATTTTCAGTATTGCTGTAATTGCTGTAGACAAGCATCTACGTAAGACTGTTAAATTGTTTTGGGTTTTTTTTTCTTTTTCTTTTTCTTTTCAAACGTATTAACTATCTTTTTTCTTTTCAAGGCAGGGTTTCTCTGTGTAGCCCTGGCTGTCCTGGAACTCACTCTGTAGACCAGGCTGGCATTGAACTCAGAAATTCGCCCGCCTCTGTCTTCCAAGTGCTGGGATTAAAGGCGTGCGCCACCACTACTTGGCTCAAGACTATTAAATTGATTGTTGTTTTATATCAAACAACTTTTATAATACTCATTTTTATTGTTATAATATTTTATAAACTTTAAAGAATATGACAAAAAAAGATATTATAGTATTGAAGGGGGTCTCTGGGAGACGTTGGGGTACAAAAGGAAAACAAGAATGTGATTTAATTCTATTTACTTAAAATATGTTTTTAAATGTTAACAAATTCAGATAAATTGAAATCATGTAACTTTTCTCATTAAAATGCAATAAAACTTAAAACAAAAACAAAAACAAAAACCCATACATACTTCTGAAAATGGAGAGGAGAAGGAAGTCTAGAAATTGATGTGTATTAACATTGAAACTCCAGGGTAAGAGCAGAGGAACGAGTGGACAGGTCCTCTCCTCCAGGCTGCTGATCTGAGCGGTGGGCAAGGAAGGAAGGCGAAAAGTGGGGATGGGCGAAGAGGAAGGAGAACAAGGGTTCGTCTCACCAGTCACGGGACAGAAGGTCTGCAGAGCATAAGTGTGTTAAGACTTAGATAAGGCAGGTGACAGTGACAGACAGAAGTAGCTTTTCATGCAGTTATACTGTGATGAAATTGCTAAATTCTTTTAAAATATAGTGGAATATGCTAGAAAAATATTCAGGCCAGCAAAAGAACAGCAGAGGACAGAAGGCCAATGCCTGGCCCCCATGTCGGGGGACACACAACTACAACTCCAGGCCCCTAAGGCATCTGGACACACCCTGGACACGCAGACTTTGTTTAAAGCTCACTGGGGTGGGGCGGTAGAATAGTGGGGACAGTCCCTTGGAGTTCATTGGCTAGCCAGTCTAGTCAAATCAATAAATTTTAGATTCTGTAGAGACCCTGTTTTAAAAACATAAGGTGGAGCCGGGCAGTGGTGACACACGCCTTTAATCCCAGCACTTGGGAGGTAGAGGCAGGCGGATTTCTGAGTTCGAATCCAGCCTGGTCTACAGAGTGAGTTCCAGGACAGCCAGGGCTGTACAAAGAAACCCTGTCTTAGGAAAAAAAAAATGCATTCTTACAGGGATCCTAAAGCGTTCAGTGAAGGATGACTCCCTATTAATGTGAGGAATAGACCTATGTGTTGTTCACTGAGTTCCTCTCCACACCCACACTTAATGCACTGCTTGCCTGTGATTGGATGAATGAATGCCAGCTCCGTTCAAATGCTTTCATGTAGTACCTGTCTTCTTTTTTCTCTTTTCCAATTTAAAAAAAAAAATTGTTGTATGCTTATGTATGTCTTTCCTGCACATATATCTGTGTACATGTATGACTGGTGCCTGAGGAGGTCAGAAGAGGGCATCATATCCTCTGGAACTGGAGTTATGGGTAGTTGTGAGCCACGTGTGGCTGCTGGGAACTGAACACAAGTCCTTTACAAGAGCGACAAGTGCTAACAAAGCCTAACAGCGAAGCCATCTGGCCGGTCCCTTCGTTTTCTTCAGAGACAAGGTCTCATGTCACTAAGGCTGGCCTTGAAATACTGATCCTCTTGCCTCTCTGCCTGTTGAGTTGAGTGATAATCAGATTTCTCCCAAATTGCCTGTGCCACTATGCCCACTCTTAATTCTTAGTTACTTGTTTTGGGTGGGTTTAAGAATCATACCTAGTGATTTGAGAGTGTGGAGTAAGCAAGCACTCTACCACTGAATCCTATCACCAAGCTCCTGAGTACTTACAATTCCCTGCTGTTGCTGTTTTGTTTGCTTGAGAACGGGTCTCACCAGGTAGCTCTCAACCTCCAACTCAATGTGAAGCCCTGGCTGGTCTCAAACAGGCTGTGATCCTCTGCCCGCCAAATGCCACTACACTTGGCTTTTGAATGCTTAGCTTATCTTAGCAGTTTCAGGCTAGCCAGTGTCATCTGGCCATAGATGGACAGACCAAGTGTCCCACAGCCGGAGTTGTTAGGTGGCAGAATGACACTAGTTAGTATCGCGCCATGCTCAAATCCTAAGCTGTTACAAAAGGGGGAGCAGTAAGATCATGGATGCCATTCCAGGAGTGAGGGGCCAAGCCTGCCCTGGGGTAGGGTCTGGCTTGCAGCGCTCACATTCTTCCCCTGAGTTAGAACAGAGTGGTGCAGAGCAGGAAGCGAGGCTGTATGGAGGAATTCTGAGCAAAATGCCCGATAGGAACGATGTCCTTGTGGTCAGTGGTTAATATGTCTTGATGCTTTAAAAAAAAAGTCTCTGCTTGCCTCCTTGGGGCTTAATAACATCCACTCTCCTAGAAACCCTTGCCCAGTGTGATTGACTGGTCATAACCTGGTTTCCTCAAGCCCGATGACCAGCCTTTTCTAGGAGTGATGCTATTACCACACTGCCATTGAGATCCCATGACCCAGTCTTTGTTTGGGGACGAGTGCAGAGCTATCAGACACCAGCTGCTATAATTAGACAAGGGAAAGCAGACGCTCGCCGAGCCGACATCTCAGGCTGTGGCGTTTACAGCACTTTTAAAAAAGTTATACAGCCTCTTTCTCAGTTTGGCTCCTGAAATACAAGCTGTACAGTTTTGGGGTTCTTGATTCCAGTTTTTGTTACTGCTGTGTGCTCCCCGCCCACCATTTTAATCGGAGAACAAATTGCTGTCAGCACATCGAGTTCATGTGCCAGCCACATTCAGAACAGGGTGTTCTGTGCTCTTCAAAACAAAATTGCTCCAGGGCAGTGAGAGAACAATAAGTCAGAGCTTCGGTTTAAATGATGTTTTGCAGTGACCAGGCTCACTTGATGTGGTTACACTCTGGATTGCGCAGCCAAACTTGGGTAATTTGGTTTGGTTTCTGACTTTGTGGAGTTTTTTTGGCATACCCCCCTTTCAGGTTACATAGACTTTTAAGTCAAGAGAAAATATTGCCACTTTTAAACTTGTTTATTTCTCTTTACCAAAAAAAATCCCTAAGTAAAAGCATCCTGTATGAACTTCTGTTCACTTGGAGAACATCGTAGATCATTTACTTCCTGTAAATCATGCTGGATGAGATTAGCAACAGACCTCCTGAGTCCTAGTGGCTGAGCTCCCGAGTGAGTCATGGTGGCTCATATTAAATATTTATGAAATGAGTATTTGTGCTATGGAATACAAAGTCAAAAGCACCCACAGGTCTTCCAGAGATAGAGCAGAGGAAGTGGGATTCCTAGGAACTGGGTGCCTCTGCATAGATCAGCCCGGAGCAGGTCCTTACTGTGCAGTGGCCTGCCAGGACCCTGGTGCTGTGAGCTCTTGTTAGCAACCTTGCAGGACCTGTCACACCAGTGTTCAGAAGCCAGATAGTCCAGCCTGTGGTGACCTTTCCCCCTGTGGATACAGAAAATCATGAGCTGTGTTTACCTGCTCGGACCTTTCCTTTTTCCTGACTTAACATTTCATCATGTTATGAGGTGGTGTAGGCATGTATGTGTGAGGTGAAGTAAGTGTACTGGGATGTCACCTACGATTTCTAATTTGTATTATTATGTGTATAAGTGTGCATGTAGATAGAGGTGAGAGGAAATTATTCTACCATCTGAGCCCAGGTAGTAAGGTTGGGACATCAGGTGGAGACAGACAACCTTGGGCTAGCTGGTGGTCCTCCAGACACAGTTGGACAACCTTAAAAAAATCTATTTAACTCCGAGTTCAAGGGATCTGATGCCCTCTTCTGCCCTCTCTAGGCACCTGTACATACATAGCGTATAGTCAAACACACACATACATAAATTATTAAGACCTTTTTTCCCTTTGTTTTATGTGTATACAGGTTTTTTTTTTTTTTTTTTTTTTGTCTGAATGTATGCATGCGGTGCCCATGGAAGACAAAAGAGGGCAGTAGATCCCAGGAGCTGGGGGGTGGGGGGGGTGGGGACAGACAGTTATTGGCTTCCATAGAGATGCTAGGAATTGAACCCAGATCCTTGGCAAGAGCAGCCGGTCCTCCAGTGTTTGCCTTCCTGCTCTGCCTCTGTCACGCCCCGACTTTCTGATTACTGTTCGCTTCCTTTCCACACACCACGATGGCTTAGCACAGAGAAAGAGACCATCTGAAATTATTTACTCACTTAAGAATTTTAATGACACCTTTTTTTTTTTTTTTTTTTTTGGTTTTTCGAGACAAAGTTTCTCTGTATAGCCCTGGGTGTCCTGGAGCTCACTCTGTAGACTAGGCTGGTCTCGAATAGTTACTTTTATGTATTATGCATGTAAGCTTGCATGTAGAGGTGAGACATTCCAAACAGAAGTCTCTGGATTTCCTGTTGTGAAAACACATTCAGATTTGATCAGCCAAAAGCCACAACAAATGTAGTGATAATTTCCTCCACTCTAAAGGCACTCCACTGTCGGAGGAAGGTGATGGTCTGACGGTAAACCTCAGAATTCTCTTCCACCAGCACTAAAGAGGCTCTTCCATGGTTTGGGCAGGAGTCCCTGCACTCGAGGACAGCACCACCTGTTAGTCTAAATTCAATTTTTTGGACAGATTTAAAAACAGTAGTTCCATGAATTTATAGTTTTGTTTGATTGGTTCTTCCATGTACATTTATTTAATGTGGTTGTTGGGACTGAGCCTCAGGCTCTGTACATGCTAGGCAGGTCCTCTAGCACCAAGGTACGCCTCTCTCCCTACATCTCCTTTGACTTTTTATTCTGAGGTAGACTATGGCTGTTTGAGGACCTGGGCTTACAGGTCAGGCTCACCTTAGACACCTAAGCTAAGAACTAGCAGGCAGCACTCTTACTGCACAGAGAAGACCGTAAGCCTCAGGGTGCGCCCAGCCCTCTCATGCTCACACTTTAAAATAAGGTGGATTCTTTTTAAAGTAGAAGAGGCTTTTGACAGCATCGCCTGCGGCCTGGCTGGATCCTCTGTACTGTATGGAGCCTGCTTTGTTTTTGGTCTTGTTTTTGTTTTTCATATGTTATGTATTCACTAAAGGGAGGGGGGTCTTCTGTAAGTTGGCTGTCTTATCTAGAACATTCCAAAGGTGAATGTACTATATAGAAGTCGTCATATAAATGAGTATGGCTGTAAAGCAAGAGGCAGTGAGCGACATCTGAGAGCTAGGCTGCTGAAGCCTTTGTCTTGAAGGAACTGACTTAGGATTTGGCTTGATAGCAGTAAGAGCAACCAAGATGGCGTCCATCCTAGCTTTATGCGTGACTCTGGGGCCCTGATGTATAGCTTACGGCTATTTATCTTCCAGGGTTCCTCTCATTTCTCGGGCCTAGGCTAATGGGGATCTGATCAAATGACGGACAAAGCAGCATAGACTCTGAGGGCTTTGAAGAGACTGAGGAGGTCAGGGAGTAAAAGTGGAGTAAGTTGAAATCGGATGGCTTAGAAGGTGATAGTTACTATAGGACATGGGTTAATGTTTAAGAGGGCGGTTTCTCCAAACTAAGGCAAAGAAGTTAAGCAGCCTTATCAGGAAACATTTTAGAAAATTACAGAGTTGAGGTAGAAACTATTTATCTTGTCAAAGACAAATCAGGGTGCCTATTGAACTGTCTCCCAAGCCATCCATTTTTCTTACTGAGTAAAGGGCCTAAATGAAAAGTCACGTAGCATCAGCATTGAAAGTCGTTGGGCTGGGGTCATTCAGTGCTTGTATGACGGCCTTATGTGCACAAGTCCCTGGAGTCCGTCTCCATGACCACACATACGACTTGGAGCAAGATGCGGTACGTGCCTATAGTACTAACGCGCTTGGAATACAGGGGCTGGGAGAGGTTCAGGCGAGCCTGAACTGCTATGTAGAAAGAGCGAATAGCCAGGCGGTCGTGGCGCACGCCTTTAATCCCCGCGCTTGGAAGGCAGAGGCAGGCGGATTTCTAAGTTTGAGGACAGCCAGGGCTACACAGAGAAACCCTGTCTCGAAAAAACAAAATAAATAAATGAATGAATGAATGAATGAATGAGCGTATGACCTTCATCTAACACATATGCAATGTTGGAGAACTAGCACTGCGTCCTAGACTTTATTCCTTGTTTATGTACTTTCGCCCAAGCATCTCAAACCAGAATAGATGGTTAAGCCATTTCATGTCTTCAATACTGGCAATATGGCATTCTCCTAATGGTGTGTTTAAATGAGCCAGTGTATCCTGACCCTGTGTCACAGATAAGAAAATAAGTATACATTTAACTTAAAGTGGAAAAACTACTTTTGTTCTTAAACTTTCAGACTAGGTGGGCAAAGCTCCCAGAAAACACTGTGTGTCTTATGAACTGCAGGGGGAGTGGTGGTGTTGCACTGTGGACCAGTCGCTTGGCAGACAGTGCTGAAGGGTGGCTTGTGACTGTCCTGTGTCCTCGCCCTCAGTCCACCTGGAAGGCCGCTGTGCTGGAAGGATGTTTGATTGCCGAGACGTGGTGTTCACTGTTGGTGAAGGCGAAGACCACGACATCCCAATTGGGATTGACAAAGCCCTGGAGAAGATGCAGAGAGAAGAACAGTGTGTTTTATATATTGGACCACGGTAAGAAGTGAGCGCCCGTTTGTTTCAATGCACTGCAGCTGTCTGAAGACCAAGGAAGGACTGCTTGCTCGCTCTTGCTCACTCGCTTGCTCTCTCTGCACTTTCTTTGTTGTCACAGGGAAGCTATGGCATTGAGTGGGATGATGGTGGGTCTGAAGTTTGGGGCCTCACACCAGCCACTGTAGAAGCTTGCGTGTGCGTTGGCTCGGCTAAAGTATGTCTAAGAATAGGACTATCAGTCTAGCCTTGGTTTTGATTTGTTCAACTGCCGTGATGCCACATCAGCAAAGAGTGGCTTGTTCCTATGGCTCTCTTGCTCCTCTTTTCTCTAAGTTCGCAGGAGGGTTTTGGGAACTGCAGTAGTACATGATTTACTACCTCCTGGATCCATGCCACATTCTTATATGGAGTCCCTGAAGGAAGAAAGAGCCAGCTTGTTCTTCCTGGATCTAAAGGCAGCGGAGATGACTCATTTCTCCCTAACTTTTTCCCGTCATAAGGATAGCCATGAGCACTGCCAAGCTTAGAACCATCCGGCATGGCAGTCTCCTGTGAAAACATGCTTCCTATTATTTTTAGATCTAAAATTATACCATAAATCCATCTCTTCTATCTTGAGAAATGGGCCCTGAGGATGCAGGAGTGTTGCCTGAATGCAAGTGTATCTGCTTGTTCGGAGTCATCTCCCAGGAGGCACTGCTGCTACTACTAGGACTCTGACACTCTGGGCTGCCCTCACCAGTGGGGAATGCTTCTGTCCTGTCCTGTGCTTTGGAAGAGTTTGCTGTAGTTCACTCTCCGATGAAGTATTTCTGTTTTCATTGAAAGAGCTTTCCCCCCTTACTCACAGAGTAGATTCTTCATAACTGACAGTCCCTAATCTTTTTTTTTTTTTTTTTTTTTTGAGATGTATTCTTATTATGTAGTTCTGACTCAATATGTAGACCAAGCTGGCCTTGAACTCACAGAGATCTGCCTGCCTCTGGCTTCCAAGTGCTGGAATTCAAGTTCTCTATCATGTTTTAATCTATCATTCCAAAATTATAGTAGTTCTACACTCAGCTATGGTCTCATAGTTCACTTCTTTGAAGATGGTTCTGTAAAGTGTGAGCATTCACAAACACGTGACCCAGATCTTTATGTCTTAACCTTGCTGGTAGACGGTTTGGAGAGCAGACGTACCAAATTGAACATCAGAGTGAGTCCGATCACGCCTGCTCATCAGTGTGGCTCATTCTCTGCAGGCGCACAGTGAGGCGTTCCCGGCTGAACCCTGCCCTCTGCAGCCTGCCAGTGGTGCCACTTGGGCAAGTCACCTAACTCCCCCAAGCCTTGCAAAGTTACAGAGGCCCCAAAATGAGGCAAATCACGTAGCAGACCGCCTCGCCCCACCCATCAGCTGCCCTCCATCATCAGCTGTTACTGCTTTAGCAATGGCTTTCATTCATTTTGCTCTTAGACCACAAGAAAATGGAAATCTCTAGAACGAAGGGTAGAATTTTCAAATCTTTTCAAGCATAAAAAGACTGTCAAGTTCTATGTTGTAGTGTCTAAAGGGTCCCCCCCGAGGGGGGGGGGTGAGTGCTTATGTTAGTACTTCTCCAGGGTGTTTGCTGGTATGTGGAGTTCGGCCAGTACACTCTCTGCTGTCTCTGTGTACTTGCATCGTACTGCACATGTAGGTAGAGCATCCCTATGCACCAAGGATGGTTTGTGTGCATGCAGCAAACTACCTTGTCCTACTCAGAGTCCCCCAAGTCTGGGTTGCTATAAAGTGCAGATGGAGTTTGTGCTCAGCGTGTTCTGCATTTCCCCCTTCTACCCTCCCCCAACCTTACCCCCACTTCCCCTTGACATGCGTAGACTCCTTGGCAGGACATTTTCATAAGAAACTAATAAAGCATTCCAGTTTCTTTCTCGCTGGAACACTATCTTTTCTTGGTAGTGTTCTTTAAAATATTGTGGCAAGGGTGTACACTCTTTGAGACATTACACCCTCAGGGATTTTTTTTCTCAGTTTTTAAACATTTGCTGTTCTGCCAGGCAGTGGTGGCGCAGGCCTTTAATCCCAGCACTTGGGAGGCAGAAGCAGGAGGATTTCTGAGTTCGAGGCCAGCCTGGTCTACAGAGTGAGTTCCAGGACAGCCAGGGCTACACAGAGAGACCCTGTCTCGAAAAACCAAAAAACAAATGCTGTTCTCCTCAAATGAATAATGAACTATCATGACTGATTTCTCTATAGGCTAAGCACATGCAACTAGCTCTTTCCTTCATTTTTCTTTGTACCTGTTTTGTAACAGTCCTAGGCAAATCACAGGCTGTTAAGAGTGGTCAGTCTAATTAGGAGCTGTGTGTGTCACAGCCTTAGTTTTCTCAGGACAGTAAGGTTGGCACGTGGTCCTGCCTCTCTATGACCTCTCAGGAATCACATGTCTCTGGCCTCAGCTTTTTCACATGTAAGAAGAGGCTGGCGAGGTATCCACGCTGCTGTACACTGCGGGGCTGGCTGTCCCTCCACGCCCTTAGTGTATCTGCCCTCCAAGGCAGCTGCTGCTCAGAGGCCTTGACTCTGGACTTGCATTTCTGATGATTTATTTTTCAGTCAGGCCCTACTTTGCCCACCGTAAGTTAGGCATCTTTCTGTTCAAGACAAAATCAGGCTAGCGATTCCCAGAACTGATGGCTCTGCACCTGGGTCTCTCAGGAAGATGTGCTCTACCAATCTTGACAGAATTACTTTGTTTGAACCAGGAGAAATGGTACAAGTAATCTTCTTCAATCTCTACTTCCACTGGTAATAGCCAGGCTGTACCTGTTCCACACCAGTCCCCACACCTTCCATTCCGCAACCCAAACCACACCCCACATCCCTGTCACAGAGCCGTCAGTGGAAGTTTCCTTCAGACAGGGTTTCACATCCTCAGTACTATGGCTGTTTTGTGGTGGATTCTGGTTGTGGCGGAAGAGGGATGTCCTTGTCCCATAAGGATGTGCAGTAATATTTCTGACTCCTGCCTGCCATACAGTGGCAACTCTAGGCATTGCTAGATGTTCCCCTGTCAAAGAAGGGTTAAAATCAACCCAGGTAAGTGACATGGTTCCAAAGTAATGCCAGCCCATCTGTCCATCTAACCTACCTGGCCAAGACTGCCAATCATAACATGCTCTCAGCAACAGATTTAGGAAGGACCCACCTGTCTGCATCCTTATTTACCACAGGCAACACACACACACACACACACACACACATATACATACACACATACACACACATAGATACACACACACACACACACACACACACTCCGTGGAGAAAACCTGGCTCCATTTCCATTGCCACTGGCTGTTGCACCCTTCCCTCTGTTCCTTAGCTGGTGATGCCCACTGTGTGGTGGTAAGGCTGCCACTCCCAGCTCCTCCCAGGCTCTGTGTGCCTCTGCTCCAGCCGCGCCTTTTCTTGTGTAACAGTGGAAGTGAGAAAAGTAAATGGATTTCCCTGGAACGTTCAGAGAAGAGGTCGAGAAGTAGCAGGTAGCGGTGTGCAGTGCGGTGTGCAGTACGGTGTGCGTTCTCGCCCATTCCTCGGCCCCGGAGAAGGCCAGACCAGGGTGTTATAGTCTCAGCCTACTTTTGACACCTTCCAAACCATGGTCTGAAGTTTGAGCTAGCTGAGCCTTTTATGACATTTCATATCTCACGAGCCAAATTTCACGAGTTGTTTGGCTCGCAGCAGGTAAACATAGTGTTCCAGTAAACTCCTTTGCTATTGTGCTGACACTTGACCTACTTTTTTTTTTTTTTTTTTT
>JADRCD010071283.1:0-10913 GCA_019843815.1 Montemys delectorum | reverse complement strand
AAAGCACTGTTTATATATGCCCTGGAGCAGCATGCTCATCTCTGATTGGCTGTTTGCTCAGGAGCACAATACGCCCGGGCCGGCTCGTGAGTTGGCGGTCTTTGTCCCTAGGCACATGCGCAGTTTATCTGTAAACTTGGGAGAGCACTAGATGTCAACGCCATCTGCTGGCTATCACCGCTCACTGCGGCTTCTAACATTTCTCCCTTCTTGTTTTAAATGATAGGCACTGGCCAATGCCCCGTGTCTTAGGCTAGCTGATGTGCTGTCCATTACCAGTACCAAGAGATTGGTGGGATCCTTTGGATCACTACTCATTGGTGTGCTCCTGGTTTATGGCATCAGCCTAATCCCGTCGTAGGGGCCAAAGGCAGCGGGCCTCGAGAACATATGGCAGTTTGACTCACTCTCCCGTGTGCAATGGGATAAGACCCCACGGGGTGCAAGAGCTAAGTCTCGCTGACCATTAGCTTTTAAGTATTTATTTTGTTTTTAGCATGCTGAGCCAAATATCGGGAGAGGCTCCTTGCTCTAGTGCAGCAAATGCTTGGGCAGATACCACCTTGTCACAATTTTTGTTAGGCTCTGCGCTTGCAAACCATATAGAGAATGAGCTCTAAGCCAGCACACAAGGCAACACTAAACAGGCCAATCCCCACCCATTCCTTAAAGAAAGAAAAGACTGAAGAAATCCAAGAGGTAAATTTAGTAAATCTTTGAGCTGTGGACGGATCCAATCACATCGAACTGACAGTCACAATAGCCAATCTCAGCCCATTCATGAGATCTTCTAAACCTGTAAGATACTGAGAGAGAGATTAGCAGCTTGAATAATATTGAATGGAAGTCACACACAAGCCAGGATATTTAACTTGTGACTGTGTATTAAGATGTTGTTGGGGATTGCAGACTCCCGCAGCGTATTTATACTGGGGAACTGTGCGGACAGCAGAAGTGGCTGCAACAGCAGCAGCTGCAGGACGTGGGCCCAACTGGATTAGTCAGGGACTGAATGTCATGAGCGCGGCTGCAGCTCCTGCTGTGGGAGACTGGCAGCCTCTAACAAGATGGAGGGGCCTTAATAGGCCCCGGCAATGTCGCTGATGACCCGCGGTTGTGGCTTAACGATCGCCATCGGGCCGGGCACAGCGCTTCTTCCCACGGCCCCACAGCACTGCTTGCCCTCGCTCCTCCGGGCCGCAGCGCCAAAGTGCACACGCGCGCGCCTGCTCGTCTGCCTGCTGGTCTGCCTGCTCGTCTGCCTGCTGGTCTGCCTGCTCGCGCGCCTGCTCGTTTGCCTGCTCGCGCGCCTGCTCCGAGCCGCTCTCGGCTCGGCTCTGGGGTCCGCTCTGGGCCGGAGCAGCCTCGGTGCCGGAAAGGCTTATAAAGGAAGGAATCTAAGCAGAACCCATCCACGTAGGGCGGAGGAACACAGGAGATTACAGCCAGAACTGCTATCTGGGAATTCGCTGCTGGCCAGGAAGCTGCGCGGTTCCCATTCCCTGTGGTTCCCATTCCCTGTCTCCTTTCGCTTTCGATTTTGTGGTGGCCTCGGCTCCTCCCAGCAAGCTGAGCATAGCTGCCTTCCAAGCAGTTGACCTGGGTTTTCTAACTCAGAACCATCAAGCCCCAGCTCCTCCATCGGATAAATATTTCTCTGTCCTGAGGCCACTCTCTCTCCCCACCTCTCTCTCACGGCTCCCTCCCCTTTCTCTCCCAGGGTTTTTTTTTCCCTCACCTCTCATTTCCGCAGACTGAGCGCTTTTGGAAGGGCCTGACTTCTTTATTGGCCTGCCTTTTTTCTGAGCTCCTAATCTCTTTTCTCGCTCTGTTTCTGGCTTGTCTTGTACGTAAAATGAAACCAAAAGGACAAGACTAAATATGCCTCTCAGAGCGTACCTTTGCCCTGCAGTTCTGGATCTTACTCCATTAACGGAGGGTCCCCTTGGTGCCTGGTTCGTTCCCGGGTTTCGGCACCATCTGTCGTGCGCGCAGGACAGACACACAGACGACAGCCAAGATCCTTCTGCAGCCATACTTTATTCCATCTTCCAGAGGGCGACCCCCCCCCCCATACCCCAAAAGCACTGTTTATATATGCCCTGGAGCGGCATGCTCATCTCTGATTGGCTGTTTGCTCAGGAGCACAATACGCCCGGGCCTGCTCGTGAGTTGGCGGTCTTTGTCCCTAGGCACATGCGCAGTTTATCTGTAAACTTGGGAGAGCACTAGATGTCAACGCCATCTGCTGGCTATCACCGCTCACTGCGGCTTCTAACAGTGGGGGGGAGGAAGGGAGGGAGGAGAGAGAGAGAGAGAGAGAGAGAGAGAGAGAGAGAGAGAGAGAGAGAAAGAGAATATATATGTGTATGGAGGTGGAGGTCAGAGAAGAACTTGTGAGAGCCAGTTTTCTCCTTCAATTATGTGTCCCAAAGTTGAACTCAAGTTCTTCAGGCTTGGCAGCAAGCATCCTTAACAGCTGAGCCATCTCATGCCCACTCCCAAATATTCTTAATGAGACTTAACTATACACTAAAAGTAGCTAATAAAGTAAATTTTTGTGTTATGGATATTTATAACAATTAAGGAAAAGGGAGGACCCTTCAGAGCGAACGCCATGGAACCCCAACTTTGAAGGCTGCTGCGCAGTCCTTCCTTGTGCGTGGTCGGTGACTTCCATCTCTACAGCTATCACCTTCTGCTCCATCCTTCTCAGAGCTGGGTATCAGAAATCAAAAGAGAGGAAAGTACACGACACTTCCATGACCCTGAAAAACATCTAGGAGTGGAAGATCCTCTGCCTCCTGTTCGTGGCTCCAGCTGCTGTCCTCACGGTGGCAAGGTAGGCCTTTCTGGAATGGGGAACCAGGGTGATATAAGGGGCAAGCAGCTCACCCTCTTTAGGCTCTTCTCTTCTTCTTTCTTCCCCCCCCCCCCCAACTTTGGTGTAGTACTAGAATTTGAACCTGGAAGCTCACATACTAGACAAGAGCTGTACCTCTGAGCTATATGGCTCCAGACCTCTTTAACTTTTTATTTTGAGTCAGTGCCTCCCTCAGTGGTCTGTGCTGTCCTTGAACTTGTGAGCCTCCTTCCTTAGCTTCCCAAATAGCTGGGATTACAGGACTTTGCCATCAGGTCCAGCTGCCCTCTTGTATAATCTGTATCTGACAGCCTTTTCTGAAGGCGTGCATTTTAGGGTCAGCATTTTTCCTCTTTTACTTTTTGCCATTCTGTCTCTTCTACTCTGACCAGCTTTTTTTTTTTTTTTTTTTTTTTTTTTTTTTTTGAGACAGGGTTTCTCTGTGTAGCCCTGGCTGTCCTGGAACTCACTCTGTAGACTAGGCTGGCCTCGAACTCAGAAATCTGCCTGCCTCTGCCTCCCAAGTGCTGGGATTAAAGGCGTTTGCCACCACCGCCCAGCTCTGATCAGTTTTTAAGAGCATAGAGGATATTCTGTTTCAGGGAAGAATTCTGCCTTCCTGGGAGAGGTGCAGAGGCTGTGTGGCTGTAGAAGCCAGCTGACTGCACATGTTAAGTTGGGACTGCACTTAGAGATGCTCTCCACTCCCTGGCGCATGTGCTTCTCTGGTTTTCATTCTTTGTCCTTGGTCCCTATTTGGTCTTGCAGATCACTCCTTTTTACCTCATAAGTTTCATGAAGACAGGGTCTGTTGGAGCTCCAAGTCCGTCTAGTTCACTTAAAGTCAAATCTAGGCCTTTGGACACCTGCTCACCTTGTTATTTGACAATGACTGACTACCCAAGTCTTTCCATTTCTGTGTTGTTGTTATATTTTTGTTGTTGTTGACTTATGCCATTATTATTATATTTTAATTATATTTTTATTATTATTTTTTAAATATGGTTTTCCTATGTAGCCCTGGTCAGCGTGGAACTTACTCTATAGACCAGACTGGTCTGAAATTCACAGGAATCTGACTGCTTCTGTCTCTCAAGTGCTGAGATTAAAGGAGTGCATCACCATCATGCCTGGCTATTTATCTTTTTAATATATTATCTAATATTTATCTAATATATATTATCTAATATTATCTATATAATATTAAATATAATAAAATACATTCAATATATTCTATTAATAAAACATAAGGTATAAATATGTGTATAATATATGCACATACATTATATATGTGTGCATGCATATATATATATATACACACACATACACACACATATACATATGTGTATGTATATACCATACTGCTGTGTGCACATCAGATTTAGTGGAGTGGGTTCTCTCCATCTATCCTGTGGATTTGGGAGATAGAGCTCAAGTCTTTAGGCTTGGCAGCAGGCATGTTTACCCACTGAGACATCTACCTGCCCCCTCAGTTTTTTCTAGACTCTTCAGTTTTATTTCTAAAACATTTCCATCACTCTGTTCTCTGATAATTTACCTTCCTGGACCTCTTTGCTCCTCATTAGGGGTTTACAGGTAGTGGGAGATGCTCCCATATGTAATGGAGCACTGTGCGGTGACCGAGGAGGTCAGAAAAGAATGCGAGACCCTCCAGAGCTGGAGTTCCTAGTGTTTCTGAGCCTGCATGCAGGTGCTGGAACTGAACCTAGGTCCTTAGCCTGAGCAGCCAGCGCTTTTACCTGCTGAGCCATTGCTCCGGCCCCACTACCCCAGTGTCTCCACAGCTCCTTTAACCACTAAGCTGTGCCACTTGTATTAGTTTTCTAACAAACTGATTGGCTTTAAACAGAGGAATGTGTTTTATAGTTCTAGAGGCAAGATGCTGACAACCAGGGTATTGGCAGGGCCATGGTCCTTCGAAACCTGTAGGGGAAGACCTCGCTTTGCTTGTCCGGTTCCTAGCATTGCTGGCCAGCCTCAGCTATGACAGCTGTGCTCTAGTCTCTACATCCCTTGGGTAGCATTGTATGATGTGCTCTGGGACATTAAGTGCTCCTCATCTGATGGCTGTCGTGCCTTCCTCCTGATTTCTCAGGGTACAGGGCCTGCCCTGCTTTCCTATCATCAATCAGCAAGGGTCTGGGACCTGGTCCCAGCCACTGTGCCCTGCTAGTTCACCGGAGCCCTTCCCTGCAGTTTCTCTAAGGGTGGAAGAGGGGAGGCCCACTCTTTAGTTTTCTCTGATGAGGCCTTTGAGGTTATAATCCCAGATGCTGTGGCCATGTCTCCTGCCACATGGGGAAAGCACACAGCCATCAGTAAGAGGAAATGAGCAGGGAGTGCAGGGCATCTGAAGAGAGCAAACCGGGAAACTCCTCCCTAGCAGCACCATCCTCGCTGGTGTGGCTAGGACCTGCTTTTGTTGTTGTTATTGTTGTTTCATTTTTTTATTTTTATTTTTTTTTGGAATTAGTCCAAGTTGGGTGTCTGCCTGGCAAACAAAACAACCCTTACTAATCCAGCAAAGTCATTATTCTTGTCTCTCTAAATGCCTCGGCTCTAAAAGAATTATTGAGCTTAGTGCTTTTTTTTTTTCTTTCCTGAGACAGGGTTTCTCTGTGTAGCCCTGGCTGTCCTGGAACTCACTCTGTAGACCAGGCTGGCCTCAAACTCAGAAATCCGTCTGCCTCTGCCTCCCAAGTGCTGGGATTACAGGCGTGAGCTGCCACTACCCGGCTTCTTAGTGCTATTTTTATTTGAAGAAACCATTAATGACACATGTGAGTTTTTGTGTATGTCCTTAAAAACCTATGACACTGTCCTTGGAATTAACTATAGATTTAACCCCTGTCTTTCACCTCAGGTTTTGTTACATCAGACACTGGAGTTCTTTTAGCCCCACAGGGACCTGTTTTTCTGATCTGTTGTTGCTTTTGTGTATCTTATGCCAGTGGCTCACAGTGCATTTATAACAAATCTTGGTGAGCTTAGGTTGAATGTATTTCATCAAATATGATTTATTCTTTCAGGAAACATATTCTAAAAGTAAGACAGCTAAGAACAGGATTCCAAGGGATTATGCAGAATGGGATAAGTATGTTTTATATTTCTTTATTTAAGAGTTGTCTCTGAAAAATGCTCTACTATTAAATGCTATACTAATTTATAATATTATAAACCTGATATATCAAGTGTCTCAAATTACTTTAGTAAAGTTACCAATTTACTGAACACTTCCCACCCCCTTTCTTGTTTCTTTTGAGACAGTGTTTCACCATGTAATCCAGGCTGTGCTGTCCTTCCTCTTCTGCACTCTCCCAGATGCTATAACTCCAAGCACACACTACCACACCTGGTGGCCTGAGCTCTTCTAATTTCATGCTTTTTATTAACAATGCCTTTTCTTTATAAAACCAACCACAAAACAGGTTAGATTTAAGTTTGTTGTTCTTGAAACAGGGTTTCTCTGTGTAGCTCTTGCCATCCTGGAACTCCCTCTGTAGACGAGGCGATATCTGTGAGTTCAAGGCCAGCCTGGTCTGCAGAGCCAGTTCCAGGACAGGGCTTAGAGTCTGTCTCAGGCATTCCACCTGCAGACACCCAGTGTGAACCGCAGAGCAAGGAGAGCAGTGCTGAGGTTGTTTCTTACTTGTTTTGTCTTCTGTTGTTGTTTCAGATTTGATGTGGAAAAAGAATGTTCAAAGATTGATGAGGATTACAAAGAAAAGACTGTCATAAACAACAAGGCTCATTTGTCTAAAATTGAGACAAAAATAGAAACAGCAGGTAATAAGAGAAAAGGGGGTTGGTCCTTTTAATTATGGGAAACGTGTCAGTCAAGGAAATACTGTCCTTAAGCACTACTGATTTCTGTGAATGTTTGTAGACTTTTGGCCAGAGTTGACCACTCCTAACAAGTATATTTCTAGCTTTTTTTTTCTTCTTTTTAAAGATTTTATTTATTTTATATACATGATGAGTGCACTGTAGCTGCCTTCAGACACACCAGAAGAGAGTGTCAGATCTCAGTATAGGTGGCTGTGAGCCACCATGTGGTTGCTGGGAATTGAACTCAGGACCTCTGGAAGAGCAGTCAGTGCTCTTAACCGCTGAGCCATTTCTCCAGCCCTATTTCTAGCTTTTATTGCTCAATTTTGTTTGAGACAGAATTTCATGTAGCCCAAGTTGGCCTTGAATTCACCGTAGCTTGACCTTGGACTTCTGATATTCCTGCCAGCATTATCTAAGTGTGTACCACTCTACCTGGCTTTAATAACGAAGTTTGTAAGACTTCAAAATATAAACCTATTTTTTTCTTAGAATATTCTTTTGTTTTCCATTTCTTTTTCCAACCCTCTTTAAAAAAATTCTTTTTTTTTTTGCATTAAACAAAAGAAATACAACACTTTTTTATCTGAAGTCCGTACAAGACCTTTAAAGCAATAGCAAAACCAGCCTAAAAAACAAAACAAAACAAAACAAACAAACAAACAAACAAAACAAAAAACAAAAAACCCCACATGGTTAGAAGAAAAAGTCCTAAACTCAAAAGAGCTTTTATTTTGTTTGTTTAATCTATGGCTTTCTGCTTCATTAAAACAACTATTCTTGGGTGTGGCAGGGTAGCTCAGTGGTAGAACACTTGTTGGGCATGCCTGAGGCCCCAGGTTCTAGTTCCAGGGCCGGCCTAAAATAAGCACTCGCGCACTCAAGCGGTGCAAGGAGCCATCTTAGGCTGTGTTCTCATGTGAGCTTATTCCTAGGTCTGACTGAGAAGGAAAAGAGTTTCCTTGCCAACCGCGAGAAGGGGAAAGGGAACGAGGCTTTCTACTCAGGAGACTACGAAGAGGCCGCGATGTATTACACCAGGTCAGTGGGCTCTCCTTTCCTTGTGGCTTAGTTTTGCTCTCTTTGGGGCTACTCTTCCAGGGACCCAGGTTCAATTCCTTGCATCCACAAGGCAGCTCACAACCTGCTGTAACTCCAGCTCCAGGGGATCCAGCTGGGCACCAAGCACACATGTGGTTGTAGACATATGCCAGCAAAACATCCCTACAGGTGAAGTTAAAGTGATGCTTTAGTTGTTAAAACTACATAAACTAGATAGGCTGGGTTGAATTCCTCAGGGATTGTACCTGTGATGCCATGAGTTCATCTGTGAGGTCTCCTCCATGGCTGTCTTCCTCCCCTCACTATCTTTTGAGTCTACCTTATCTTTTGGGACATAGCCCATGCCTTCAGTTCTTTAGAGGACTCTTCCCTGACCCCCCAGCCAAGTTACTCTTCCCTGTAACACAGCATACCAGCTCCTCTCAAAGGGTACAGTTCAAATGTCTGTGATCTGACAGCGACCGTACCATAAGTTCCCTGAAAGCAGGACACACTTGTTGAGTTGTCTGATGCCATCCCTCCTCACTACCCAGTGAAGGGCTTGGCTCATAGCAGGCCTTCGTTGGGATCTGTGACCTCTTGAAGATTATGCTGTTGTGCCAGGAAACACTCATGAACCCCAAAAGACCAGCAGGGAGCCATTACTGATGCAATCACATTAGGGTCTCTTTATTACAAGCTCAGGTTTGGGCTCTCCTCCAACCCAACTGAACACAGCAGGATGGGAAGGGAAGGCAGAGCGGCCTTGAACCCTCAGCAGGACAAGGTTTTATGGGGAATGGGAGCAAATGAGGGGGAGTCCAGCCCGGCAAGCATCTAATAAAATGACTGTTGTAAGCCAGCAGGTGGGTGCTCTGAAGCAAGACCACAGACAATCACAAAGGGTCTGAAAGTACATCTGAAACAATCAGACTAATCTTTGATTGACTGTTGCTAGTAAGTAGCTAGGGAGTAACTCTGAGGTATGGGCCAAGGATAAGCCGAGGGGTCCTTCCTGGTACTTGGGTGCAGCTTGGGTTCAGCTGCAGATCAAGTTCTCTGCCTTTTTTTTTTTTCTTTTAAGTTGGAGCCAGAGCTGGTCCCAAGATGGAGTAAGTTTGGCCTCTCATGTAAAGTAGATGAAGTTCATAAAATACTGTCATAGCCAGACTTTTAGAATCAGTAATGCTAGCTGTCCATGGAGGTGCACACCTTTGATCCTAGCACTGGGGAGGCAGAGGCAAGAGGATCTCTGAGTTTGAGGACAGTCCAGTCTACATTGTAAGCACTTACATAGTAAGTTCCAGTGCTACATTGAAAGGCCCTGGATCACTAATCCTGCTCGTGATTAAGCTCTGTATAGCCTTCCCTCCTCCTTTGTAAGGAAGACTGTAAATTTTATTTTTGTTTGTTTTTTGAGGTAGTATCCCATATATCAAGCTGGCCTCAACCTCACTGTGTATTGTAGCTCAGAATGACTCTGGATTTCCGGTCCTCCTGCCTCCGCTCTGAGTACAGATGTGTGCTACCATTCTGAGCCTAGATGCTTCTTCTTTGATGGTGTCTGTGTTCAGCTGACTGGAAGCAGAAAGGATACTTGTGGGTTGCTTCAGTACAGCCTCTCATGTTCAGTCAGCAGACACCAGCCCTGCCAGACTCCTTTTCCTTCCTCTCCTTCACTCCTTTTTCTCATAGTCTTATGAGTCCAGGTTGGCCTTGAACCTCCTCCTTCTTTGTCTAAGGTGCTGAGATTATAGGCACTACCGTCACACCCAGCTGTGCTTTGGTGTGTGTGTGTGTGTGTGTGTGTGTGTGTGTGTGTGTGTTGTGGAGTTCCACTAGCGGAGCATCTCCTGTCTGTTATGGGGAGTAACATTTTCTTCACCTTCTTTACCTTCCTTGTTGAGGGATCAGCTAATTGAAGAATTTGGGATCAGGGAACTGCAGTGGCTGCCTTCTAGCCTAAGGCAGATGCTTCGCCTCAGTCTAGGTGTTCCTTGCTGTTCCTGGATGGCTGTGGCTGTTGGCTTACCTTAGATTCCCCACTGCATGCATCCTCTCACCTTCCACATGGGCAGAGTGGTAAGACTTCCCTGGAGTAGCCCGTGGTAACGAGGTGAACTGTGCGTGGGCGGGAGGACTCAGTGCCTTCAGTAGCTGTGCTGCACGGTCTTACGTTCTCTGAGAAGAGGGAACCTCCATTAAGAGAAGGCCTCCAGAAGATCTGGCTCTAGGCAAGCCTGTAGGGCATTTTCTCAATTAGTGATGGATTCGGGGAGGACCCAGCCCATGGTAGTGATGCCATCCTTGGGCTGGTGGCCCTGGGTTCTATCAGAAAGCAGGCCAAGCAAGCCATGAGGAGCAAGCCAGTAGACAGCACCCCTCCATGGCCTCTCCATCAGCTCCTGCCTCCAGGTTCCTGCCAGTTTTGAGTTCCAGTCCTGACTTCCTCCAATGATGAATAGTGATGTGGAAGTGTGAGCCAAATAAACCCTTCCCTCCCCTACGTTGCTGTTGGTCATGGTGTTTGATCAGAGCAACAGAAACCCTACCTAAGACAGTAGGGTGGGGAGCTCACTGCCTATGCTCAGTGCTGGGCGTTCCCTTACCTCATGTGCATTCCTACCCTGGGCTTTACCAAGTCTTGTAATTCCTCTGTGTGCACCTTTAGTGATTGTAGTAAACTGACCTGTTTATAACTTTTCCATTTTTACCTTCTATTTCTCCTCTGTGTTTGGTAAATGCAGTGTGTGGATACCCTTACCTTTCCTAGATCTGGTACGGTTATTTCACATCATTCTAAATCGCCTTTAAAGCAGCAGAAAGGAAGATTATCCAGTTTGCATTCCACTCATTATCTTGTTCTACATCTAATCCATCAAAGTTCCCTGCTTCGTCTGTAGTCCTCTTCCTTCTGATACTCTCTTCTGTTTCTTTCAGTTAAATTTCTTTGATTAAATAGTTTTATGATAATTTCCTTATAATTAAACTAAGTTTTAATTATAAGCAAATTCATTATTGCCAACACAGTAACAACTGAATATAGGATATTAATTGTGATTGAGAACTTCACCATTTTTGTTCTAGGAAATAATTCCCAAGGAGTTAAAAATGTTTTTAATGTTTAAAACAGAGATCCAACAGTACTTAAGTTTCCATC
>JADRCD010071280.1:0-16041 GCA_019843815.1 Montemys delectorum | reverse complement strand
ACAACTTCAGCAAAGTAGCTGGATATAAAATTAACTCAAGCAAATTTGAGGCCTTCCTCTACACAACGAATAAACAGGCGGAGAAAGAAATTAGGGAAACAACACCCTTCACAATAGCTACAAATAATATAAAATACCTCGGTGTAACTCTAACTAAGCAAGTAAAAGATCTGTTTGACAAGAACTTCAAGTCTCTGAAGAAGGAATTCGAAGAAGATCTCAGAAGATGGAAAGATCTGCCATGCTCATGGATTGGCAGGATTAATATAGTAAAAATGGCCATCTTACCGAAGGCAATCTACAGATTCAATGCAATCCCCATCAAAATTCCAACTCAATTCTTCACAGACTTAGAAAGAGCAATTTGCAAATTCATCTGGAATAACAAAAGACCCAGGATAGCCAAAACTATTCTTAACAATAAAGGAACCTCTGGTGGAATCACAATCCCGGACCTTAAGCTGTACTACAGAGCAATTGTGATAAAAATTGCATGGTATTGGTACAGTGACAGGCAGGTTGATCAATGGAACAGAATTGAAGACCCAGAAATGAACCCATGCAACTATAGTCACTTGATCTTTGACAAAGGAGCTAAAACCATACAGTGGAAAAAAGACAGCATTTTCAACAGATGGTGCTAGCTCAACTGGCGGTCAACATGTAGAAAAATGCAAATCGACCCATTCCTTTCACCTCGTACAAAGCTCATGTCCAAGTGGATCAGGGACCTCCACATCAAACCAGATACATTGAAACTAATAGAAAATAAAGTGGGGAATAGCCTTGAGCAAATAGGCATAGGGAGAAATTTCCTGAAGAGAACCCCAATAGCTTCTGCTAAAGATCAAGAATTGACAAATGGGACCTCATAAAGTTGCAAAGCTTCTGTAAGGCAAAAGACACTGTCAATAGGACAAAATGGCAACCAACAAATTGGGAAAAGATCTTTACCAACCCTATATCTGATACAGGGCTAATATCCAATGTATACAAAGAACTCAAGAAGTCAGTCTCAAGAGAACCAAATAACCCTATTAAAAAATGGGGCATAGAACTAAACAAAGAATTCTCTACTGATGAACACCAAATGGCTGAGAAACACCTAAAGAAATGTTCAACGTCCTTAGTCATCAGGGAAATGCAAATCAAAACAACTCTGAGATTCCACCTCACACCAGTGAGATTAGCTAGGATAAAAGACTCAGGTGACAGCAGATGCTGGAGAGGTTGCAGAGAAATAGGAACACTCCTTCATTGCTGGTGGGATTGCTAACTGGTACAACCACTCTGGAAATCAGTGTGGCAGTTCTTCCAGAAATTGGACATAGTTCTACCAGAGGACCCAGCCATACCACTCCTGGGCATATACCCAGAAGATGCTCCATCATGTAATAAGGACACATGCTCCACCATGTTCATAGCAGCCTTATTTATAATAGCCAGAAACTGGAAACAACCCAGATGTCCCTCAACAGAGGAATGGATACAGAAAGTGTGGTACATCTACACAATGGAGTACTACTCAGCTATAAAAAACAATGAATTTATGAAATTCTTAGGGAAATGGATGGATCTGGAGAGTATCATCCTGAGTGAGGTAACCCAATCACAAAAGATCACACATGGTATGCATTCTCTGATAAGTGGTTATTAGCTCAGAAGTTTGGAATACAGGAAGAATGACCCACAAACCATAAGAAACTTAAGAAGAGGGAAGATCAAAAGGTGGACATTTCATTCCTTCTTAAAAAGGGGAAACAAACACCCACAGAAGGAGTGGCAGAGATTAACTATGGAGCAGAGACTGAAGGAAGGACAAGCATATAGCTATCTCCTGAGAGGCTCTGACAATACCTGATGTAGCGGCTCACAACCATTCATTGAACTGAGTACACTGTTCCCAATGAAGGAGTTAGAGAAAGGTTCTATGGAGCTGAAGGGTTTGCAGCCCCTTAGGATGAACAACAATTACTAACTAGTACCTTCAGAGCTCCCAGGGACCCAACCACCAATAAAGGACTATACAGGGTGGGATTGAATGTTCTGGCAGCATGTGTATAGTAGAGGATTACAAATTCGATCATCAATAGGAGGAAAGGACCTCGGACTTGTGAAGGTTCTGTGCCCCATTGTAGGGGAATGCCAGGGCCAATAAGTGGGAGAGGGTGTGGTGGCAGGCATGGGGGGGGGGAGGCAAAAGGAGTTTGTTCTTGTTGTTTTTTGTTTGTTTGTTTGTTTTTTTGGAGGGGAACCTGGGAAAGGGAAAATTTACATGTAAATAAAGAAAATATCTAATAAAAAAAAAGAAAAATAAGTTTTAACCTTTATTGCGTAGTTTTAAAAAATCTTTTATGTGTTTATTGTAAAATTAATTAAACCCAAGTCTGTAAGAAAAAACCTTTTTTCTCCTTAGTGTGATTAAACTTGCCTTACTGTTAAAAATAAAATAAAAAGTAAACAATAACAAAATTAAAAAAAAAAAAACCAACCTCTCCCTTCACCCCCCAAGAAAGAAACTGTTTCATCTCATGAAACGGAGAATCCTGCCTAATCTTTCTGCTCCCTCTGATCTCTCTGTAGCTTCTTGTTTGTCTCTCTTCATCCCTCTCTTATGCTCTGTTGTATTTTGCTATATTCACCTATCTCTCTACTTTCTTCCTTGGTTTCTAATTCTTGTTCTGTATTCTGCATTCTGCTCTTGACTTCTGCTGTCTCATGTCATAATTGCTATATTTTTGTATTTTTTCTAGGAGAATCAATCACATGGTTTTCTTTATTTTTTTAATTTTATTCATTTATATTACAAATGTTGACTCCCTTCCTAGTCCTCCCTCCTAGAGTTCTTCACCCTACCTCCTCCCCTTTGCTTCTGAGAAGATGCTTCCCCACCCACCCACCCACTTATACCTTACCCTGCTAGCATCCTTCCTCCATAGGGTATCAAATTTCTATAAGATTAAGCATATCCTTTTCCAATGAGGCCAGACAGGGCACTCTTCTGCTTAATATGTAGTCAGGGCCACAGACTAAGCCATATATGCTGTTTATTTGGTAGTTTAGGCTCTGGGAGCACAAGAGGGTCCAGGATAGTTGATATTTGTCCTCCTATGGGGTTGCAATCTCCTTCAGTTCCTTTAGTTCTTCACCTAACTTTTTTCCATAGGAGTCTCTGACCTCAGTCCAGTGCTTGGTTGTATCTGCATCTGTCTCACCCAACAGCTGATAGAGTCTCTCAGAGTACAGGCATGCTAGATTCCTATCTGCAAGCACAACATAGCATTAGTAATAGTGTCAGTATTTGGTGCCTGTGTATGAGATGGATCCAAAATTGTGTCAATCTCTGGATGACCTTTGCTTCAATCTCTATTCCAATTCTGTCCCTGCATTTTCTGTAAACATGAATAATTCTGGATCAATATTGAAGATGGATTGGTGGCCACATGGCTGAAACAAGAGCCATGTTTATCTATTGAAGGTGGTTTCTTTAAGTCCCATCACCCTACTGTTTGGCATTTCAGCTAAGGTCATCCCCATTGGGGCCTGAGAGGCTCTCAAATCCCTGGTGCCAGTGAGTTTATCCCTGCCTCCCACCCTACACTGCTGCATACTTCTATTCATTCTTCTGGTCTTCTGGACTTCTCTCCTGTATCACCCATACCTATTTCTGCCGTCTTTCCCCCTCCACCAACCCTCTTCCATCCAGTTCCCTCCATCTGCCTCTTAAGATTATTTTGTTCCAAATTCAAAGTTGGATTAAGTATTCCCACTTGGACATTCTTTTTGTTAAGCTTCTTATGAAGTGTGAGTTGTATCATGGGTCTTCTGACAGTTTTGGCTAATGGCTTTCGAAGCATATTTTTTTAGCAAAAGTTCAATAAAAGTTCACATAAATTGAAATCATATATTGAACAAGAAGTTTACAACAGAGACCTTTACATGTGCTATCATTAAGAGTATTTATCTGAGTAGATATTTCTTTTCTGTCACCAGCTTCACAGGTTCATTGAAAGTTAAAAATCATAATCCTTCTGTTTAACAATGATATTTTGTATAAATAAATCCTGTCAATATTTTATCTTCTGTTCTTGCACCTACAATAAAATATTATTTCCATTTTAGGACCTTTCCTCAATTGTTTTACAGCTTTAATGGAATTATTCTAAGTAGTAAATGCATTCTTTTTATCTCAGAAGAAATTAACTAGTGACACATGAAGACTGGCAGAGTTCTAATTTCAGCTTTCATATCACAGAGGGCTTTCATCAATGTCTTATTATAAGGGACTTAATAATTATTAGTATAATTTTAGGAATTCATATAGAATCATCATTAGCAATTAAGAAATTGTATATTTTTCTCTATAGCATCATTATGATACAGCACACTTTTATAGATTAAGATAAAATCTGTTCAAAAGTGTGGGCTAATGTCCAGGTATTACAAATTCTTTAAGGACAGGAAAGGCATATCAACTACAGGAATCAAATCCTCAAATTTGTTCCTTGGGCATTGCTTCCAAATACTCATTCATTGTAGTTCCATAGTGAAACATCTCTGGAAGATCACCTGCTAGCTTTGAACCTTTCCAAGATGGTCCCTGACAAGATTCTAGTTGCCTAAAAGCAAGGTTGGAATAGGATAATGGTGTTTGTGATGTGAGATATTTAACTACTTGGTTTTTTTCCATTTATAAATTCACTTTTGACTATGGGGCTTAGATGAGGTAATATTTTGCTTACATTATCATGGGAATGAGAAACAACAGAGGGGAATAAAATTAATTTCTTGCCCAGCTGTGAAATTAATATGTAATTAAAATGAACACCTTTGATATCCACATTTATAAACCCTTTCTTTAGCTACCTTTGGCTCTCCAGTTCAACTTCTGCTAGCAATAAGAATAAATTAATTGAATCTATATTTGAACAGACTCTTAATCTTAGGGCTTTCCATGTGGATGTAAGCACCATAAAATTGATGGCATTTCACCATCTGTAGCCTGTCTTAGTTCTTTTAGAGATATAAACACCCATCAGCAAGGAAGAAGTTTCCAAGTCAGTTCCACCTTGATATACCTGTGTCTTGTATCTAGAGTATATGATTTCCTAAGCAATAATATTTTACATCTAGATATGGTGAAAATTCCAGAGCAATGGCAGCAGCCTGTATTACTTGGAGAGTTCTGAAACTATGATTAAAACAAAAACAACAACAGAAACCCAATGAATTCCATTTTCTTATTGATCTGGGTAAGATTTCAAGCACTGCACTCTTACAATATCAAATTTCCATCAACAAAAACCCACAAGGTCAGTAGTGGTATGGTGGTTATAATGACAATGCATGACTTTCTGGTTGTATTTGAGGCCTGTCCTGAAAGAAGGACTTCAATGCTTAAGATTGTAAGCCCTGTTGAAAAAAGCTCATGCGTTGAGAGGCTGTTGGCAGCCCTATGGGTGGAGAAACTACTTTTCTAATTTTGTCAAGTAGTCATACTATCGAACTGCCTTCTATAGTCCTATGTTTACACACTTAGGTTTGTGCTGCTCTCAACCCTGGATCTGGGATACTTTATAGTCTTATATCTGGTCAAAGTACTGAAGACATGTGATATTGCACATTCAACAGTGATGCAGGAGAAACATGAAGTAATAAAATTGATGCTATGAGGAATTTGTAATCAACATACTTACAAAGTGCTAAGTTATACAAAATGAAATTTAGGGAAAGGAATACTGTCACTAATCTAACTGTGGTAGAAAAGTTTATAACATAATGAAGTTTAGGTTTCCAGGAGTATTCACTTCTGAAAATGTTTATTTACCAGGGCTGACCTCCAATGATGTTCAATTACCACAAAAAAAGTAGACAACCTTGATATATGCCCAGCCAATAGGTCCATACCCATATCAATCAACATACAATGTTTCAAGCACAGTGCAGGAAGACAACATCATTAAATCCTGATTGGCAGTTAAATTTTCTTCAGTATGAGCAAAATTATCCAGGCTGACAAGATGACTATTTAAAAAAAAAAAAAAGCAACATGGGTGTACTCAAGAACTGATTCTGACAATATCTTTGCTGTTTAAATTTCAAATATACCCAAATATGTGTTCTACTGTCTCTGTTTAAATTGTCAGCGTGTTACTTATAATAAATTGCATACTATAATAAACTAAAACAGTAATTTAAATAATAAAATAAACCGGCAGAAAAATAAATCACAGATGGTTCCCTGTAGAAATAAGAATAGGTAAATATAGCAGGAACATTGGGGCAGCCTCTATGTAAACGCTGGGAGCCATGCAGCTGCAAAAGCAACTCGTGCAGGAGTCCTCTAATTGAGGACTGCCTGTGACACCAGCATTCCTGCAGGAGGACCTAATTTAGAACATCCTGAGAGACCAAGGATTGCTAGTTCAAATAATGCCAGCCAATCAGGAGCTGCTGTTTAGAATAGATACTTTCTTGGGACCAATGGGGACTTGGGTAGAGGGTATTAAATGAGCTTGCAGCAATGCTCAGATGAGCTTGCTGCAGCATTTCTCACCTGCTCCTGGAGTTTGGAGTCTATGTCTTTGACTCTGAGCCAACTTGCCCACAACCCCCAAGAGCAGGTAGGGTTGGGTAGAGAGGTATCTAGGGTAGACAACAGGTAAACATATATGAAGCAATATTGAATATAATATCCTTAGATATCAGAGAAAAGAACATAAAGTGTGTCATTACTCCATCTACTCCAGTCAGAGTGATTTTCATTAAGGAAAGAAATGTCTTGGAGCATATGTCCACTATGGTATGGTGGGACATCTTTTGGGTATAAGTCCAAGAGTGGTATAGCTAGGTCCTCAGGTTGGTCTATTTCCAATTTTCTGATAAATTGTCAAATTGATTTCTAGAGTGATTGTACTACTTTGCAATCCTACTAGCAATGGAGGAGTATTCCTCTTGTCCAAATCTTAACCAGCATGTGTTGTCATCTGAGTTTTTGATCTTAGCCATTCTGATTGGTGTAAGGTAGAATCTCAAGGTTATTTTGATTTGCATTTCTCTGATATCTAAGAACTTTGAACATTTCTTTAAGTGCTTCTCAGTCATTCAAGATTCCTCTGTCGTGAATTCTCTGTTTAGCTCTGTACCCCATTTTTAATTGGATTATTTGGGTTTTTAGAAGTTAGCTTCTTCAGTTCTTTATGTATTTTTTAACATTATCCCTCTATCAGATCTGCAGTTGGTGAAGACTTTTTCCCATTTTTTTATGTTGCCATTTTGTTCTATTGACTATGTCTTTTGCTTAACAGAAGTTTTTCAGTTTCATGAAGCCCCATTTGTCACGTGTTGATTTCAGAGCCTGAGACTTTGGAGTTCTGTTTAGGAAATTTCCCACTGTGACAATGAGTTTGAGGCTCTTCCTTACTTTGTCTTCTCTTCTATTCAGTGTATCTGCTTTTATGTAGAGGTCCATGATCCACATGGATTTGAGCTTTGTACAAAGTGATAACTGCCAGTTAGACCAACACCATTATTGAAGAACATTGTTATGATATTGATGGGAATTGCATTGAATCTGTGTATTGCTTTTGATAGGATAGCAATTTTTACTATGTTAATCCTACCAATCCATGAGCATAGGAGTTCTTTCTCTCTTCTGAGGTCTTCTTTGAATTCTTTTATTAGGGATTTGAACTTCTTATCATACAGACTTTTCATTTGCTTGGTAAGAGTTACACCAGGCATATTTTACTATTTGCCGCTATTGTAAAGGGTGTCATTTCCCTAATTTCTATTTCAGTCTGTTTATCAGTAATATAAATGAAGGCAACTGTTTTGTGTGAGTCAATTTTATATCATGCCACTTTGCTCAAGTTTTTATCAGCTGTAGAAATTCTTCAGTAGATTTTTTGGAGTCATGGATGTCTACTATCATATGATATGCAAATAGTGATGCCTTGACCTCTGTTCTCATTTGATACCCCAACATACCACAGGGACAAGTACTGCACAGTGTTCATAGCAGCCTTATATGTGACAGCCATAAGCTGGAAACAACCCAGATATCCATCAAAGGAATAATGGATATAGAAAATGTGGATCATTTACACAATGAAATACTATCCAGTTATTAATAATGAGGACATCATGAGTTTTGCAGGCAAATGGACTGAACTAGGAAATATCCTATGTGAGAAAATCTAGACCCAAAAGGTTATCCACAGTATGTACTCATTTAGAATATCATCCCAAAAGTACAGAGTACCTTGGATACAACCCACAAAATTTAATAAACAGAAATGCCAAGAAAGGATTCTTTATTACCACTCAGTAGGGGAAAGAAAGCAATCACAGGAGGCAGAGGGAGGGAGAAATTTTGGTGGTACAGGGGAACAGAGAAAGGAGAACAGGATCAGGAATGGTGGTTAGACAGGAGAGAAGTCCAGCGGACCAACAGAATAAATGGAAATATGCAATCTCAAAAGGTGGGGGACAAGGAGACCCTCTAGAAAGAACCAGAGACCTGGGAGTGACAGGCTCTCAAGAATCAATAGAAGTTACCTTAAATAAAATGCCAAACAGTTGGAAAAGGGAACTCAAAGATTCCACCTCAAGAGGAGGGCTGGTGTTACCAACCCACAGTCATAAATTCTGACCCTGATGTGTTCTGGTATAAAAGAACTGCAGGGACAAAAATAGAAGAGACGGTGAATTCCAGTGAATGGCCCAAACGGGGATCCACTTCATGGGGAGACACCAAGACCTGATATTATTACTGAAGCTCTGATGTGTTTACAGACAGAAGCCTAGCATTGCTGTCCTGAGAGGCCCAACTGGTAGCTGACCAAGACAAATGCAGATACTTACATCCATCCATATGACTGAAGTTGAAGACTCCTGTGGTTGAATTAGGAGAAGAGTAGAAGAAGCAGAAGAGGAGAGAAACCCCATAGGAAGACCAGGAATACCAAGTAACCCAGACCCCTGGGAGCTCCCAGGGACTTAGCCACCAACTTGGCAGTATACAGGAGCTGGTTGTGGCCCCAACACATATAGCAGAGGAAGGCATGGTCTAGCCTCAGTGGGAGAAGATTCACCTAATTCTCAAGAGACTTGAGGCCCAGGAAGGAGGGAGGCCTGATGGTGATAGAATATCTTCTCAGAGACACAAGGGAGGAGGACAGGAGGAGGAAATGTTGGATGGAGCACCACTGGACTGACCACAGGGTCCCCAGTGGGGTCCCCAATAGAGGAGGTAGAGAAATGAATAAAGGAGATGAAGGGGTTTGCAACACCATAGAAACAACAATAATATCAACTAAACAGAACACCCAGAGATCCAGGGATTAAATCAGCAACCAAGGAGTACATATGGAGCAACCCATGGCTCCAGCTGCATATGTAGCAGAGAATGGGATTATCACATATCAAGGGGATGAAAGACCCTTGGTTCTGTGCAGGTTTGATGTGCCAGTGTAGGTGAATTCAAGGGCAGGGAGGCAGGAATGGGTAGGTGTGTGGGGAACACCCTCAATAGAAGCAGGGGAGTTTCTGGGGGTAACATGGAAAGGGTATAACATTTTAAATATCTAATAAAGAAATAAAAGAAAGAAAAAAGGTATTTGGAATTTTGTGAATAGATGAAGAGTTCAAAGATATATGGAGTAAGGAAGTCAAACAAAATGAGTCAATAAAGTGTCACAATATTTTCTTCTTATAAAATTTGAAATTTTAGACAAGCCAAATTGATAGAGAAAAATAAAATAATGAATGTATACAAACTCATGGAATCACCAAAATAGAATTCTTGGAAAGCTATTATTTTCCTTCGTACTTAACTAAAATGAATTTGGACTTGTATGTGCATAAGCATGCAAAAATTTCTTCTATGAATCATTGAAGATTTCTGAGTACAATTGTGACTAAATAATCAAAACTGCTGAGAATTATAGGAACATGATTTAAACTAAAGTCAAATTTAATTTTTTTTTCTTTTTTTTTACAAATTAGTTTTTTTTTTTTTTATTTTATGTGTATGAGTACACTGTAGCTGTACAGATGGCCATGTGAGCCATCATGTGGCTGCTGGGAATTGAACTCAGGACCTCTGCTCCAGCCCCATTCGCTCCAGCATAATACACTGTAGCAGTCTTCAGACACACCAGAAGAGGGCATCAGATCTCATCACAGATGCTTGTGAGCCACCATGTGGTTGCTGGGATCTGAACTCAGGACTTTCAGAAGAGCAGTCAGTGCTCTTACCCTCTGAGCCATCTCGCCAGCCCTCAAAATTTAATTCTTAATATTTAAAATATAGTTATCTTCTATAACTTTCTGATAAATTTTAAATAAACAGTAATAGAGAGCACACATACATGGATCTACATGTATGATTTAGATATCAGATAAGGATATTTCCAAGAATTTTTCCCAAAATATAAGTATGAATCTGTGAAAAAATTATTTATTAACATATTTTAAAATCTGGGATTTCATTTTTAAATCCAATCTCTGGTCTGTGAGACATCCTGGCAGTTTGATTACCAATAAATCTTTCTTTCTACCCATGAAAAAATTTAAAAACTAAAGAATTTCCTACATGAGTACAATATATCCATCCTTCTTTATCTTATCATAGGGCACACAGGTTGGCCTTGGAACTTCCCCAAAAATAAATAAATAAATAAAATAGATAAATAAATTTAGTGAAAAAATAGAAAAAAAAGAAAATAAATGTCAGTACTAGTGAAGATAAGAAGAATAGGAATCCTTACATATGGTTAGTAGGAAGGTGAACTTGTTAAATCACAATAAAATATTGAAGTGCTATCACATACACGTAATAAACAATTTTCTAAGACTGTTACTGATAGCTAACTCATTCACTCTATCCCTACATTTTATAATATTAACTTCACTCTCCACTGCTTTAATCCTACAGCTGATGATATATCAGAAAGACATGCAAATTAGGCCATCCTCAGTACATGAAAACCAGTTCAGACTGACTCTAGCAGTGGGATCCAATCCTGAGTTGCCCAGTCTTCACATTCAGAAATCAACACTCAGCAGGGACCTGTCATTATGAAGTTGTGGTTGAACTGGGTTTTTCTTGTAACTCTTTTAAATGGTAATTTATAGGGAAGAAGAGTTATTTCTCTCTCTCTCTCTCTCTCTCTCTCTCTCTCTCTCTCTCTCTCTCTCTCTCTCTCTCTCTCTCTCTCTCTGTATGTGTGTGTGTGTAAGAGGGAGAGTGCATCTGTGTGACATTTCCATGACCTGGATTCTCTGTTATTGCAGGTATCCAGTGTGAGGTGAAGCTGGTGGAATCTGGAGGAGGCTTGGTACAGCCTGGGGGTTCTCTGAGACTCTCCTGTGCAGCTTCTGGATTCACATTCAGTGAATTCTACATGGAGTGGGTCCGCCAGACTCCAGGGAAGGGACTGGAGTGGATTGCTGCAAGTAGAAACAAAGCTAATGATTATACAACAGAGTACAGTGCATCTGTGAAGGGTCGGTTCACCATCTCCAGAGACACTTTACAAAGCATTCTCTACCTTCAGATGGACACCATAAGAGCTGAGGACACTGCCATTTATTACTGTGCAAGAGATGCTCACAGTGAGAGGACTTCATTGTGAGCTCAGACACAAACCTCCTTGCAGGGGTGTTCAGGACCAACAGAGGGCGCACATGACCATCGAAAAAGACTGTATTGCAACTTCATATACTACTTTTTATCTGGGAAATTCCTAGAACTTATATTGTTTTATCTACCATAGAAGTCTTTGCAGTGGAAAGGGACAACTGAATAAAATGTCTGAACTGTGAGAAACTGTAATATGGGTGCAAATTTCTCTTTGGTCAGAGGGAAGTTTTAAAGACACAATATGAAGTGGTAAAAACACAGATATGAATGGATTGATTCATTTTTATCTCCTTGTGCAAAGCTTAGGTCCAAGCAGATTAAGGACCTCAACATAAAACCAGATACGCTTAAACTAATAGAAAAGAAAGTGAGGATGAGCCTTGAGCACACCAGCAGAGAGGAAAATTTCCTGAAGAGAACACCAATAGTTTATGCTCTAAGATCAAGAATGGACAAATGGGACCTCATAAAATTGCAAAGCTTCTGAAAAGCAAAGGACATTGTCAATAGGAAAAAACAGCAACAGATAGATTGGGAAAAGTTCTTTACCAAACCTATATCTGATAGAGGGCTAATATCCAATGTATACAAAAAACTCAAGAAATTAGATCCAGAGAACCAAATAGCCCTATTAAAAATGGGGTACAGAGCTAAACAAAGAAGTCTCAACAGAGGAATACCAAATGGCTGAGAAGTACCTCAAGAAATCTTCAACATCCTTAGTCATCAGGAAAATTAAAATCAAAACAATCTTGAGATTCCACCTCACACCAGTCAGAATGGCTAGGATCAAAAACTCAGGTGACAGTAGATGCTGGAGAGGTTGTGGAGAAAGAGGAACACTCCTTTATTGCTTGTGGGATTACAAGCTGGTACAACCACTCTGGAAATCAGTTTGGCAGTTCCTCAGAAAACTGGACATTGTACTACCTGAGGACCTAGCTATACCACTCCTGGGCATATACCCAGAAGATGCTCCAACATGTAATAAGGACACATGCTCCACTATGTTCATAGCAGCTTTATTTATAATAGCCCAAGCTGGAAACAACACAAATGTCCCTCAGCAGAGGAATGGATACAGAAAGTGTGGTACATTTACACAATGGAATACTGCTCAGCTATTAAAAACAATGAATTTATGAAATTCTTAGGCAAATGGATGGATCTGGAGGATAGCATCCTGAGTGAGGTAACCCAATCACAAAAGAACAGACATGGTATGCACTCACTGATAAGGGGATATTAGCCCAGAAGCTCAGAATACCCAAGATGCAATCCACAAACCACAAGAGATTCAAGAAGAAGGAAGACCAACATGTGAATACTTTGATCTTTCTTAGAAGGAGGAACAAATGACCCATGGAAGGAGTTGCAGAGACCAAGTGTGGAGCAGAGACTGAAAGAAGGACAATACAGAGACTGCCCTACCTGGGGATCTTTTCCATATATCATCACCATACATAGACACTACTGTGGATGCCAGCAAGTGCTGGCTGACAGGAGTCTGATATAGCTGTCTCCTGAGAGGATCTTTCAGTGCCAGACTTATGCAGAAGTAGGGGCTCACAGCCATCCATTGGACTGAGCACAGGGTCCCAAAGGAAGGAGCTAGATAAAGGAACCAAGGAGCAGAACGGTTTGTAGCCCCTTAGGAGGAGCAACAATATGAACTAACCAGTACCCCAAGAGCTCCCAGGGACTAAACTACCAACCAAAGAGTACACATGGTGGGACTCACTGCTCCAGCTGCATATGTAGAAGAGGAGGGCCTAGTAGGTTATCAATGGGAGGAGAGGCCCTTGGTCCTGTGAGGGCTCTATGCCCCAGGGTAGAGGAAAGCCAGGGCCAGGAAGCGAGAGAGGGTGGGTTGGTGAATGGGGTCGGGGAAGGGAATAGGAGGTTTTTTTGGAGGGGAATCCAGGAAATGGGATAACATTTGAAATGTAAATAAAGAAAATATCTAATAAAAATAAGTAATAAAAGCAAATGTTGTTTAATATTAATTATATACATAATTGGAAGTACTGTTCTAAATTAGATTTTGTTGCTGTAATAAACACCATAACCGAAAGCAAGTTACAAAGACAAATATCTGTTTCATCTTGTGCTTCCACATCATAATCCATCACTGTGGGTATCAGAGCAGAAATACTGGCTTGCTTCCAGGACATGTTCAGCTTCCATTTTTATGTAGACCAGACCCATCTGGATAGGCGTCTACTGCCCATAAGGGCTTGTGCCTACCTAACAATTATCAGCTAAGAGAATGAACCTCACAAATGGCCACAGGCCAGTCTGTTGAAGGCAAATTTTCTTTACTTTTTTCTTATTTTTTTCTTTTTATTAGATATTTTCTTTATTTACATTTCAAATGATATCTCCTTTTCCAGTTTCCCCTCAAAAAAAAAATCTGTTCCCTCTTCCCTTCCCCTGCTCACCAACCCATCCTGTCTCACTTCCTGGACTTGGCATTTCCCCTACACTGGGGCATAAAACCTTCACAGGACCAAGGGCCTCTCCTCCCATTGATGACTGACTAGGCAATCCTCTGCTACATATGCAGCTAGAGCCATGAGTCCCACCACGTGTACTCTTTGGTTGGTGGTTTAGTCCCTGGGAGCTCTGAGGGTACTAGTTAGTTCATATTGTTGTTTGTCCTAAGTGGCTGCAAACCCTTCAGCTCCTTGGGTCTTTTCTCTAGCTCCTTCATTGGGGACCTTGTCCTTAGTCCAATGCATGGCTGTGAGCCTCAACTTCTATATTGGTCTGGCACTAGCAGAGCCTCTCACGAGAGAGCTATATCAGACTCCTGTCAGAGAGCACTTGCTGGCATCCACAATAGTGTCCGTGTTTGGTTATTGAATACAGGAAGGATTCCCAGGTGAAGGTGACTTTTCAACTGAGGTTTCTCTTTCCAAGCATGTCAAGTTGACAACCAAGATTAGCTCTATCAAAAATAAATGATGGTACTTAATAAATCACGAGGAGGATCCTATTTTAGTAAAATCAATAAAACAACACTTAGAATTAGAAATGTATGCTTTTAATTTCATGAACCCAGATATACCTACACATTAAGCACCACAAGGAAACTTCAACATGATTCACTGATTAGGCATCTTATCTTTTATATATATCAAGCCTTTATTTGAGTGCAAATGCAATGATTAACATTTAGGAGAAAATTACATTTTCTACATTGTTAATTAGAATCTCATATTAATTTTTACATACACTAATATAATGCATATGATGTATGACAAAAGAACATGACCTTATTTTTAGAACACCTCATTAATGATGTGAGTACAGCTGTTTTAATAAAGGGATCATTTAAAATGTTACATATATTTTCTTACTTATTTTTCTAAAATTAGCACCATTAAATTTTAAGCAATATATTTCTGTAGCATTTTATGGAACTATTCTTTTCACAGACATATTTTATTATTTTTTGGCTTCATAGTTCACTGAACTATGTACATGAGTAAACAAATCTAACAAAAATAAGAATTACTCTGTAAACAAGCTTTTGTAATTTTGAATGTATATAAGTCATTAGTGGAGACAAAGATGGCTCCCAGCAGTTCTGGGTGCTCCAAATCAGAGAAAGGGTACTCCTGAAGAGAAACTCACTGTCTTAGTTAACATTTCCACCAGCTGCATGCACTTTTGCTAGAACTGCCCCATACTGAAATCTAGCCTGGTTTTTCACCTTACCTTTCAGACATTCAGAGTGCCACAGGGTAATTGTACTAATTTCCTGGGAATTTATTTTCTTACTTTTCCTTTTTAACTTTTGATGCTTTTTTAGGGTTGAGGATTGGTTAGTTGTCTAACTTTTTGAAACAGTGTTTCACAATGGAATTCAGGATAGACTAGAATTCATCATTCTCCTGTTTTTGTTTCCAAATGCTAGCATCACTGTACCATATTTCACTTTATTACCTGTTTTTAAATATTAAATACCATGGATTTTATGTTTTACAAAATAAAAAAAAAATTTAAAAACCCCACCAATATGTTTTTTCCACTATATATATATTTTTAGACATAGTTCTTTGCAACTTTTTGTGTAACAATTTAAAGTGTTGAACTTTTACCATAGATTATTGTTCCAAGTTTCCTTTAAGAAATACATCATGCTGGTCTCTCTGGGCTTTGTGTCCTGAGCAGACCTTGAGTGCAAGCTCTGCAGACAGTCCCACAACACCCAGAGGAAGCTGCTGTACTCCCAGGTGCTCTAACAAGCCCAGGGTCACAGGATCCCAGAATCACAGGGTCACAGAGACAGCCTGACTCTGAGGAGTTCTGATACAACCAGGATCACAGGAAGGACTGACTCCAGTCAGATTTAGCAAGGGCAGGTAGCATTATAGATAACCAGATGG
>JADRCD010071275.1:0-10894 GCA_019843815.1 Montemys delectorum | reverse complement strand
CAGAGTGTGTCCTGAGCCCAGAAAGGACACAGAGGCCATGCACATACATCATCAGAGGGATACGAATGCAGAAGTGAAGGAGCAGCTTGGTCCTCCACTTCCTTGGATAGAAGGTGTGAGTGTTCTTTGCTTTCTCAGATACCGTTGTGTGACACTGGCTGCAGACCTGTAGAAGTGGCTCCCGGGTCTGATGGCTCAGGGAACTTGGCTCCAGCGGTGAGGCACTGGCCATCGGGAGTTCTTCCTAGGACTTGCTGCCATTTCTAATACCTCTTCCTGGAAAACACACTCACTGGTGGCTGGATTGGTAGAAAGGATCTCTGTTGGTAAGGTAAGGTGTGGTGTCTCCTGTCCGACTCGCACTGGACGTCTCATTTTGATTTCTACTTGAAGCCAAGTCTCAGCTCTAAGATGTTCGGAGCCGACCAGACCCTTCTGGAGTCATCTCGCTGAGATGAACTGTCATTTTATTGTCATTTTGAAAGTCGTACTTACCAAACAGTTTGGAATACTCCAAGCTGAACTTTTAAGGCACACTGGTGTCAGGGGGAAAGCCATGCTGGGGATGATGTGAGGCAAAGACAGCATCATTTCATGTTTCCACCGCCTCCAAGCGGAAATGCCACCAGAGTGAAGACCTTGCCAGCCTTGTTGGGTGCTGTATTAGTAGCAACTAAAATAGCCAAAAGTGCCCAATGGTAGTGGCGCATGCCTTTAATCCCAGCACTTGGGAGGCAGAGGCAGGCAGGTCTCTGAGTTTGAGGCCAGCCTGTTTTACCATGTGAGTTCAAGGACAGCCAGGGCTATACAGAGAGACCCTGTCTTGACAAACTGAACCAAACCAAACCAAAAAATATAATAGTCAAAAGGATTCATATATTTGATAAGCAGAAGGCTAGCTAGCTGAATAAATAAATCTTCATATTTTTCTAGGGTCACACTCTGTGGGATTTCTTTAAAATTTTTTATTGTTATATGTAAGTACACTGAAGCTGTCTTCAGACACATTAGAAGAGGGCGTCAGATCTCATTACGGATGGTTGCGAGCCACCATGTGGTTGCTAGGATTTGAACTCAGGACCTCTGGAAGAGCAGTCAGCGCTCTTAACCGCTGAGCCACCTCGACAGCCCCCTAAAAATTTGTAAAAAGTAATTTTTATATTTATTTATCTGTGCTATGGTGTTTGTGAATTAGTTCTCTCCTTTTACTAGTGGGTCTGGCTGTCAGGCATGGCAGCAAGTGCCTCCACGTACTGACCCATCCTACCATGTTTTGTTTTATTTATTTGAGACAGGGGCTCATGTAGCCCAGGTTGGCCTTGAACTTACTATGTAGCTGAGGATAACCTTGAACCCCCAGTCATCAGACTGCTGAGATTACAGACTTGTGCTATCCTGTCTGTTTTTAGATGCTGCTGGGGATTGAACCCAGGATTTTGCACATGATAGGCAAACACTGTACCAACCAAGCTCCATGCTGCCTCTCCAATGGGAATTCTCTTCTGACTCTCCTAGGAAGACTAGGTTTCTCCACTGAGGTCTCAAAGCACTAGAGTTGAGGCAGCCACCACATTGACATTTTCCCTTTTCTCCCGACCCCCTTCCCTGGAAGACTGTATAATTGTGGAAATTGCACCACATATATATGTATATATACACATATATATACATATATAATTTCTATTTACTTTGAGATAGGTCCTCACAATGTAGCCCATGCTGGCCTGGAACTCTCAAGCTGAAAATCAAGCTAGCCTCGAACTTATCTGTGTCTGCCCACTCCTCCCTTCCCCCACCTCTGAGGGCTGGGGTTATAGGTGTATGATGTCGTGCATGGCTTGAGCTGAGGGTGCCTTTCTCAGCAAAGCTAAATGTCCCCAGTGCTGAGATGACAAGAGCTTACCACCGTGTCTGACATTCTGACTTGGGTTCTGGGGATCAAACTCTTATTTTCACACTCGTGAGGCCTTACCTAACTGAGCCATCTCTCCAGACCCCTGGGATGTGAGATGTGTTCTAGGCAGAAGTATGTAGAAAAAGGATGGCAGTCTATTAAATTAGTGCATCTCTAGAATAACACGCCTGGCAAGGAGCTAGGAGACAGATCACAGATCAAACAAAATTCTGATCAGAAGAAGAGGAGAAGGGAGGTGGTGTTTGTGAGAAAAGGCAGGTGCCTGGGAGATGCTTGTGAGGGGATGTAATTTTTCTGTTCTTTGAAATCAGCACACATCCCTAAGGACGCCTGTGGCTTCACTTGGACCTCGTGCTACCTCTCTGAGTTGTTCCCAGACGGTTAAGAAGCACAACTAATTCGTGGTGCTTAGCAGTGGCTAGCTCCCTCCCTCTCCTCCTGCTCCCTGTAAGACAAGAGGGGACAGAAGCTTCATAGTGGGGAGATTTTTTTTTTCTTTACAAACTGGGACTTACTTGTATGCCTTAGGCTGGCCTCAAGCTCTCCTCCATCCCCCTGCCTCAGCCTCAGTGTCATGACTGTACCAGGAGTGATTTTCAAAATACCACAGAAGCCCTGTGTGATAGTACTTGCTTGGATCCCCAGCTCTTCAGAGTCAGTGGTAGGAGGATGGATACAAGTTCAAGGCTAGCCCGGGCTGTACAGCAAACACTGTCTCAAAAAACCCAAACAAACATATAAACAACAACAACAAAAAATAGAACAAAGACAGAGACTAAAGAAGAAAGTGTAGAACATGAGAGATATATTTAAAGGGAAGGGGCCATGCCGACTGCGGAAGAAGACTCCAGGAATCATTCTAGAAGAATCCGTTTTCTTCGTTGTCCTTCTTCAATAGATCTGAGCAAGGAGAGTCACTCCTGTCCTAGCTCTCCACACACAGCTCTCCCTCACTAGTGGTGATACTGGTCCTGACCTTGGTGGCAGACACTGTCCAACTGATCTTAAAGAAAGGCCTTCCTCCCCACCCCCTGAGTGTTGGCCCCTTCAGGAATCCCCATGTGTGGGTTCCAGGAAGCATACATGTATTTATTTGCTGTCTGTAGATGTGCATGGGTGTGCCATAGTCCATATGTGGAGCTGAAAGGACAACTTGGAAGAGTCAGTTCTCTCTTTCCACCATATTAGTCCTCCTGGGGATTGGATTCAGGTCTTCCTGGCTTTGAGGGCAAACCCCCTTACCCACTGAGTCCTCTTGGCTGCCTGAGTTCTGGAAGGCTAGCTGACCATGGGAAGCCACTCTCTAGAAATAGGCAGAAGCTACATTAGTGCACTTGAACTTCTCTTCCCAAGTATAGACTGGATGCTAACAACCCAACCCCCACATCATGTCTCATGCCGGATTGGTGGTGGTGGTGGGGTCTCAGGGCTAGTGTTCTCTCAGTCTACTCTTTTTGGCTTGCAGATGGCTACCTTCTTCTTATCTCTTCAGAGGGTTATTTCTCTCAATGGGACACCCCTGGACTCTCTTCATGTCCTAGTCACCTATTCTTTAAAGAATCAGACTCAGGGCTGGCGAGATGACTCAGCCGGTAAGAGCACTGACTGCTCTTCCGAAGGTCCTGAGTTCGGATCCCAGCAACCACATGGTGGCTCACAACCACCCGTAATGAGATCTGACACCCTCTTCTGGTGTGTCTGAAGACAGCTACAGTGAATGACGCCAGAGTGAACTGGGCCAGCAGAGGTCCTGAGTTCAATTTTCCAGCAGCCACACACATGAGAGCTCACGGCCATCTATACAGCTACAGTGTACTCATACACATAAAATAAATAAAAATAAATCTTAAAAAAAAAAAAGAATCAAAGACTCCAGCCTGATTGGACCAGGCATTGGAGGATTCAATATATGAAATTTGGAAGATTGTAAATCAGGGTACAATACCTGCTCAGATACTCAGCTTTTTAAAAAATGTGTATTTGTTTATTATGTATTTATCTCTCTCTCTCTCTCTCTCTCTCTCTCTCTCTCTCTCTCTCTCTCTGTGTGTGTGTGTGTGTGTGTGTGTAGGTGCTTGTGCTGTGATGTACACGTGGAGGTCAAAGGGAAGCTTTCAGGAATCTCTCTCCCCTCCTTCTGTGTGGGGCTGGGCCTTGAACTCAGATTATGAGACTTGTCAGTAAGCCCCTTTACCCATGAAGCCATCTTGTTGGCCCTCAGTTTTTCTTTCCAAGCATGTAATTAACTACAGCGCCGTTTTGAGAAAAACAAAACCAAAAACCAACCCACCCACCCCACCCACCAACCAACCAAACCAGAAAACCAAAACTAAAGGAGTCACAGTAATCTAATGTGGGCTCAGAGACCAGAAGAGGATGAGTTCAAAGCTCCCTTCCCCATCAGACAAGTCTCTCTGCATCAGTGCCTCATCTCTCTCCTGACAGAGAGACTGGAATCGCACTGCTCTTAGTCTCTGCAGTCTGTTGGGAAACTGAAGAGTGCACTTCAGATCTGTTAAACGTCCACCATTCGTGGCTGGGACACCAGGTGCTGGAGTACAGAAGAAGGCCCTAGAGTCACACTGCCCCCACCCAGAAATCCTAGAATCACTGCCAGGACCTGGCTACCTTCAGCCTGCTCTTCTTCCTTCTCTCTTTTTTTTCCTTTCCTTTCCTTTCCTTTTTTTTTTCTTTCTTTCTTTTTTTTCTTTTAGCAAGGATAGTATTGACATAACAGGTTTGTTATGTGGACTGGGGAGCTCAGTGCTTCCTGAAGCTGCCCCCACAGGAAACAGTCAGAGGGCTATCATTGGCTACAGTGGTTCAGTGGAGGATCATCTGCTACAGTGTTTTGTACATGTCATTGCCCCTTTTTTGCTTCTTTCCAGTCTAGGCTTTCTTTCTTTCTTTCTTTCTTTCTTTCTTTCTTTCTTTCTTTCTTTTTTTTTTTTTAAAGATTTATTTATTATATGTAACTACACTATAGGTGTTTTCAGACACTCCAGAAGAGGACGTCAGATCTTGTCATAGATGGTTGTGAGCCACCATGTGGTTGCTGGGGTTTGAACTCAGGACCTTCGGAAGAGTAGTCGGAGCTCTTAACCGCTGAGCTATCTCTCCAGCCCCTAGTCTTTCATTTTTAAAACAGAATTACTTACTTATTTTATATATATGAGCACATCATAGCTGTCTTCAGACACACCAGAAGAGGGCATCAGATCCCATCACAGATGGTTGCGAGCCACCGTGTGGTTGCTGGGATTTGAACTCAAGGTCTCTAGTGCTCTTAATCACTGAGCCATCTCTCCAGCCTCCCTCTAGTCTAGTCTTTACCCTGGGTTTCATCTTGAAGTCCACTATCCTGCTATTTGCTCAGAGGTCAGAGGAGTGGGAAAGCCTCTTAGCTCAAAGCCCAGGGCCTATGAGAAGAGTAAGACAGTGGCTGCCGTCTGTGGAGGAAAGGACCTGCGTGTTTACTCCAATTCCCCAGCATACCCTGCTGCTGAATCCTGTTGCATATATCTCTTTATCCATCCGTTAGCTGATGGGCACCTAAGGTTGAGGGTGCTGGTTGCTCTGTACCAGGACAGGTGCTCTGAGTCACATCCTTAGGATGCTCCTAATAAGGAATCCATACTCCTTCTCTAGCCACTGCTTTGACTTAGCTGTTTCAAATCATGGTGGAATAAACACAGGAGCACAGGCATCTCTGCAGTATGCTGACTTAGGGGCCATTTGGGACTATATTTACTTTACTTTTTTGTGTGTGTGTGTGTGTGTGAGGCAGAATTTTATGTAACCCAGGTTGGCTTTTAACTTGCTATATAGCTGAGGACAACCTTGAACACAAGACCTTCCTGCCTCCATCTCCTAGGCGCTGGGGTTACAATTACAGGTCGCACGGGTTTTATATAGCACAGGGATGAAGCCCAGGACTTTGTGCCTACCTGGCAGACTCAGCTCTACCAATTGAGCTACACACTCAGTCTTTCATGTCTTTATACAGTCTGGACAGACAGACATCTCTGGCTAGATGTTCTGTGCCATTTTTTATTTTTATTTTTATTTTTTCATTTTTGCAGAAGAGTGGCTGGTTCTGATTTATTTTGTCAGGGGATTTTGTAGCTATAAGAATTCATTTGTCTTTTAGCTCCAAAGGCGTATTTCAAAACTGAAGCTCTGGGCTGGAAGACAGCAGGTGTTCCTTACTTTAAAATTTCAGAAAAAGGACAAAGCCCTAAGAACTGCCACTAAGTAGGTTAGTAGATGAAGCTGAGTATTTGGGCCAGGTTGCCAGAGCTCTTGATATGCAAATGTACCTCAGAGAAGGCATGCAAATCAAGGTGGGGAGAAATGGCCGATCGTCCCCAGGGTCTCATAATTAGAGCAATAAAGCCTTCCTTCCTTTCTTCTGCAGATTTCCAACTCCAGTCGCATACAATGTGCTAAGTCGCTCGCAAGCTCTGGTGGTGCTGTCCACACAGCCCGTCCTCACGTGGCTGGGCTGCCTGTCTGCCTCATCTGGTCTCCACTTCAGATGTGTACCTTTCTTGATTTTACTCATGTGTGTCCCCTTGCTTACAAAATGATACATTATCTTCTGAAAGTTGTAGGTGTGACTCTACCTTGGCCCCGGGCTGTTTTAGTTTGCTTGGAATCTGCACTGTTTTTCCTGCCTTGCCCACACACCTACCCTGCTTCTCTCTAGACGTCTTGAGAGGCTGGATTCAAGCCTCCCTTCAAGCCCAGAAGCGTTCTCTAACTGCAGCCAATCAGGGCAGCCTGCTTTGATTTCCCACGCTGGCCCTGATTTTCTTACCGACTGAGTAAATAAATAAAGCTACACTCGGTGTCTTTGGTGCCTCATTATTTGATTAAATGGAATCTGCATCAGCCATTGAACAATAAGTTTCTGTTGGCTGGGTGACTGTTTTACCATCTGTCCCCAGCACTGCTCAGGATTAGGCATTGTCTGTGTCTGTGCTCAGTAAAAGCCTGTTGGGAACAATGACAAAAACAGTTGATTCATGTGCTAAACATATCAGACAAGTGAAGAAACCTGCCCCCACTTGGTCTCACCAACAGTAGTTTCCCAGAAGCTAGGGGTGAGGCTCAGCCATGACAGCGTCCGCAGCCACATCCATTTGGGCAGGGTCAGGAAGAACCATTCGTTAGAATTTCATTCTATAGACTGTACAGTGACTGGGCTTGGAGTCTTGGAACACACTCAGCTAGAGCCCTGATCATGGCTGACTGCCTGGCTCACATGGAATGGAGCAGGTGTGTGCCCAACGTGAGATACCCCAGGCAGGGACAGGGAGGCCTGCTGAGTAGGGTGGAGGGAACCTGGAAGGCTAGCTGGGACTCTAGGCAAAGTGAAGGGTGGCAAGTTAGGATCAAATACAGAGAATGTAGCTCTTCAGTGGGGTATGGCTGGCTATGGTGAGCCTTGGTGCATCTGCGGTGTTGGGATCAAACCTAGGACTTTGTACATGCTAAGTGAGCACTCTGTTAACCAAGCCCCATTCCCAGCCCCAGGTCTCTATCTCACCACAGGTTTCACCATCTCCCAATAGGGCCATCCTGGGGACTAAGCCTAATAAAGCACATGGGCCTCTGAGGGACTCTCAAGCCTTTAGCTTTCCTAAGCCTTGTTTTCTCATCTGGAAAAGAGGCATAATAAAATCACTTTCTGAGACATGAAACGCCCACCAGGGAACGGAAAGGAATATTACAAGCATCGTTTGCTTCCTAGAAAGTACCCAGGAAGTAGCATCTGTGACTGTGGCCTTCCATGGTTAGTCTCCTCCTGTCTTAGGGACCTACAAGTAAGTGAAGGCCCTGGCCTAATAAGTTGCTTACCTGCCTTCCAGCCCTGCTCTTAACTCATGCCTTGGATCATGCCTAACACAATGTCATTTGACTTTATGTTCCCGATGGAAAAGGACACACAGGCATTAGCTCTCCGTGTCAGACCTTGGCCCAAACTTGAGCCGTTTGATCACTCAGGCTGATACATCTTCCAGCTTTCTTTTTTGTGACTTACCCAGACGCCCCTTGCCTAATTAACGTAAGATCTGATGCTATCTAAAGTCATCGTCCCCTTGCAGAAGGTTCTGTCTAGTCCTTGCGCCTGAATATAGATCAGAACTGGAAAGCACACAAGGAGCTTCAGGCAGAGTCACCCATTTCGGTCTTTCTCTCTTCCAGGAGCCACGCCAGCCCTGAGGACCATGAACTCGTCTTCTGAGCATTGCAACATATCTGACTGGCTGAGGCTAGAGGCAACCGTGAAGGCCTCTGTGTACGCGGTGGCTTTCTCAATCGCCACGTCGATCACCGTTGTCATTATCGCAATAGTGTCACAGAGTTTGCAGCTGAGGAAAGAGGTGCGGCTGGTCCTCCTCTGCCATCACCTGCTTTGTATCTCCTCCTACTGTGGCCTGGGGGTTGTCTTCCAAGGAATGCGGGCCTTGCTGGCCAATAGCCCCCTTCTGCTGTGCTGGCTGGTATTTGGGGCACAGCTAAGTGTGGGAGACGGGATCCTCCTTACTCTGACCTTGATGGCTCTCAATACTTACCTCGCTATTTGTTATCCACTGAACTCTCCATCCTTTGTGGATTCTGTTAAGTACAGGATTCTAGCTGGGACTTGGACCACCATCATACTCAAGAATGTTGGCTTATTCCTCATAGAGGGTACTAGCCCTACTCCGGCCTCTGTTTTCCAGTCTGCCCCACTCTGTCCTGTGATTCTGAATGGTATGCCCGCCAGAGTCATTGGCATGTTTTCCCTTGCCTTTCTTTTGTCTGTCATTCTTGTGAGTTACTGTCTGATATACCGAGAAGGGAAGCGGGCTGGCCATTTTAACAGGTCAAACATCAAGGCCCGGAGAACTGTCCTAGTTCATCTACTGCAGATAAGCTTACATGTAATACCTATCTTGGTCTTCATAGGTTTGGGAAAGCGGTGTGGGGTGTTTTTCTTTGCTCTCAATCTGGCGGTTTTTGGTATCTTCGCTTTTGCACAGTGTTTCAACCCTTTGGTCTATGGGCTCCGCCACAGAGATCTGCAGAGCAAACTGTACTTGTGGCTGTGCTGTCGGAAGAAGCTGCTGGCTTAAAAAGGAGGGGCTGGCTTAAACAAAAATTCAGCTCTTCGAAGTAACTCCAGGCTTAATGGATGTGTTAGCGAGGGCTGGGGACTTGACTTGTGTTAAACTCAAAACTGTTGCCTTGTTTTGGTTTTGAAAGTACTGCAGACTTCTCTCCCATACCTCAGTAAGATGAGCTAGTGCCTTTAACTCTAAACCCAGATGAGCATTTCTGATGGCCTGCCTTACTGCAGCCATAGCACAAAGGGAATCAGGTGGTTATGAAGTCACTGGAAAGGCTAGAGGAAATGGAAGTCAGGGACCTGCCGGCTGATTGGTGTCAAGGACAGACTGTGGAGGTCACGTGGACCAAGTAGCTGTAGGCACTGGGCACACACATCTTGACAACTTTGTTGGGAGAAACAGCAACACAATGTCTTCTACCTCCTTTCATCTTCTATATGTCACCTACTTGCCTGTAATTGGTTGGACCTACTGAGACCCTAAAAAGCAAAGGAGGCTGGGAAGTGTAGTTCTTAGTGGTACTGATTTGGCAGTGTGGGAAGTTACCTCACTAGAGGGAATGAGTGAGAACTGAAGGCACCAACCCATGAGCCCCTCTTACTAGATACAGTTTTATTCACAGATTATAATGATATCAGAGATAGCAGGCATTACGTTCCCCACACTATGCAAGCCCTTTACACTACATCAAATACTCAACAATTTTTAATTGTTCTTGATTTTACAAATGAGAAAAAACTGGGGTTGAGAGAAGACTTACCTGAGCCTAGGAGGCTCTAACTCTTGCAATTCTCATAACTTTTTTTTTTTTTTTGCATATTTTTTTTTGGCACAGAGGAATCACTTATCTTAAGAAATTAAAAAGAATTCATAGTTTTAGATTTATCAAATCCTACTTCTAATATGGGTTCTTAAATGCTTTAACCTCCCCTCCAGCCCACCACCCACCAGAGGTAGTAGAAAAGAAAGGTTATTAGGATACAGGGCTGTGGACCTGTTTAGAAATTGTTCTTTGGAGCAAATCCCATTTGTGTTGTCAGGAAATAAGCACTTCAATTCACAGGAACCATCAGTGGCAGCTTGATCCATTTGCAAACACTTCATGAACGGCAGTGTGGAGATAGCAAACTTGAATCAGCAGCAGCGGCATGACCTAGCAGAGAGAGCCAGGCCTCAGATGAATCAGCATGAGTCAGCAGGAGGAACCAGGACCACCAGAGACACCAGGAGAAGTTCTTTGCTATGCCTCTCTCAACGAAACAAAGATCAGCCAAGACCAAGAAGTCTTGCAGAGCTAGCTCTACCAGCAAGCTCCTCTCACAGACCGTTGAGTTCTATTTATACTCCCTCCAAACACCACATGTCCTCCACGGGTCTTGCCTCACCATGTGAGTCTGTCTTAGCAAACCTCCACGTGAGTCTTTATCAGCTGACGTCACCATGCCAATCGGTGGAGTCCACAGAAGCGACAAGAAGCCTCTAGCACACCACCAGAAGTTTTTTTTAGTGTGTTTCCTCTCTATGGAGTCAGGACAAACAATGACCAATAAACAATGGTAAGGTTACCAATACCATCCAGCGCCATCTATTGTCCGTTTGGTTCTTCTTAACATCATGAATCCTTTCACATGTTTGCTTTAGCAAAACATCCTTTCACCTGTGTCTGCTCCAGAAGAACATCCTTCACAAGTTTGCCCCAGCAAAACACCATCTGACCCAATTGACTTTCCAAAGAAACCAGAAGTTTCCACTTCAAGAATTCTCTCTCTGTCTCTCTCTGTCTCTCTGTCTCTGTCTCTGTCTCTGTCTCTGTCTCTCTCTCTCTGTGTGTGTGTGTGTGTGTGTGTGTGTGTGTGTGTGT
>JADRCD010071269.1:0-10231 GCA_019843815.1 Montemys delectorum | reverse complement strand
TATTATAACAATACAAATAAGTATTATAAAAGTTGTTTGATATAAAATAACAATCAACTTAACATCTTATGTAGATGCTCGTCTACAACAATAGTGAAAATACATTTTTCTCAATATAAATTTTAGATAACTCCAAACATATTAACTCTATACTTCAAAATAATACATCACTACTAGTATTTTCCTAAATAAACATAAAGATATAAAGTCTTTTTGTTTGCTTTGTATTTAGTAGAGTTTAAAATCTTGGCTCTTTCAGTGGTACAAGCCCAAAATAAGAACAATTTTTAGACAATGGATTTCATTGTAATAAGGCTATTCTTCAATAACCCTCACATCACCAAAGGATTTTACCTCCATCATAGCTAAGCTGAGAGTTGATAATTCTGCTGCACCAAGAAATGAATTGTAGGCTCAATTTTTGGATACAGACTTCCTGCTATGGTCAAAGCTATTTGACTTGAGTGGGTAACTTTATTCTCAGCCCACAGAGAACAGGTTACATTCATTTAAGAAATGGTGTAGGTATTAAGATGGTCTATCCATAAAGTCATTCACCAACTGTTTCAATGAACAATGGTTCTACTTGGAGGGTGGCACAGACATTGAGTGAGGGTAAGAATTTGGTTCATTAGTTGTGATAATTTGGAAAAGTATTCATCTCAAAGAAAGAATAACTTATAAAGTCCTCTTCTTCAAACTTGATACCAGAGTTACAAATGTCAAGCAAAGCATTCAGTCTCACTCTTTGTTGTTCTCTTATAAGCAACCTCCCTAGTTAATCGTCTATGTTTCTTTTGGGTATAAAAATACTTTTGAAATATATAAACTGTTCTGAAAACCGTAGTATAGTATAAAGACATGAAATAAACAATACTACTAATAGAGAGGCTGAGATAGGAGAAGCAAGATTTCAAGACCCTTATGTTGTACATAGCCAGACACTGTCACAAACAAACAAGCTGAAAATGTATATAGGTTGTACAATGTTGGACCTATTTTTCCAATTACCAAATTAGAGAGACCATTGGATGACAATCAACAAATTTCTAATTCTTCATATTATTGGATTTCAATCGATTAGGATATGTTGGTAATATTAATTTTCATAGTAATATATTAAGAAAAAGTAATTGTTACTTCCTGTTGTTTTTGTTGTAAGAGGTAGAATTAGGTTTGTGCGGATTTGTTGAAAGATTACCTTCTTGCCTCTTCTGGGGTGTAGTTTTGTTCCTTATGTTGATGTTTTGCATCTATTATCCTTTGTAGAGCTGGATTTGTGGAAAGATATTGTGTAAATTTTGTTTTGTTATGGAATATCTTGTTTTCTCCATCTATGGTAATTGAGAGTTTTGCTGGATATAGTAGCCTGGGCTGGCATTTGTGTTCTTGTAGGGTCTGAATGATATCTGCCCAGGATCTTCTAGCTTTCATAGTCTCTGGTGAGAAGTCTGGTGTAATTCTGATAGGCCTGCCTTTATATGTTACTTGACATTTTTCCCTTACTGCTTTTAAAATTCTTTCTTTGTTCAGTACATTTGGTGTTTTTATTGTTATGTGTCTAGAGGAATTTCTTTTCTGGTCCAGTCTATTTGGGGTTCTGTAGGCTTCTTGTATGTTCATGGGCATCTCTTTCTTTAGGTTAGGAAAGTTTTCTTCTATAATTTTGTTGAAGATATTTGCTGGCCCATTACATTGGGAATCTTCACTCTCTTCTATACCTATTATCCTTAGGTTTGGTCTTCTCATTAAGTCCTGTATTTCCTGGATGTTTTGGGTTAGGGGCTTTTCGCTTTTTGCATTTTCTTTGACTGTTGTGTCAATGTTTTCTATGGTGTCTTCTGCCTCTGAGATTTTCTCTTCTATCTCTTGTATTCTGTTGGTGATGTTTGCATCTATGATTCCTGATTTCTTTACTAGGTTTTGTATGGCCAGGGTTGTCTCTCTTTCTGTTTTCTTTATTGTTTCTATTTCCCTTTTTAGATTCTGGATGGTTTTGCTCATTTCCTTCACCTGTTTTATTGTGTTTTCCTGAAGATCTTTAAGAGATTTTTGTGTTTCCTCTTGAAGGGCTTCTAGCTGTTTACCTGTGTTCTCCTGTATTTCTTTGAGGGTGCTATTTATAGCTTTCTTAAAGCCCTGTATCATCACCATGAGAAGTGATTTTATATCTGAATCTTGCTTTTCTGGTGTAATGGTGTGTCTAGGACTTGCTATGGTGGGAGAATTAGGTTCTGATGATGCCAAGTGACCTTGGTTTGTGTTGTTTATTTTTTTATGCTTGCAACCTCCCCCCACACCCCTCCCTGCCCCCCCCCCCCGACCTCTGGATATCTCTAGTGCTACCTGCCTTTGCTAAATCTGACTGGAGCCTGTCCTTCCTGTGATCCTGGTTGTGTTAGAACTCCTTAGAGTCAAGCTGTGTCTGGGATCCTGTGATTCTGGGATCCTGTGATCCTGGGCTTGTTAGGTTGTCTGGGAGTAGAGCTTCTTCTGGGTGTTATGGGACTGGCTGCAGAGCTTGCACCCAAGGTCTGCTCTGGACACCGGTCCAGACAGACCGGAAGGAACCTGAGACACTTGGCTGGTGGAATTCTTGTGTGCCTGGTCCAGCTGGTCCCAGTTACTCCCAGTGTGGGGACAGATGTTAGTTCCTCCTCACCTCTGATCCTGGGTGTTTCAGAGTGCCTGGTAGTGGAGCTTCCTCTGGGTGTTGTGGGACTGGCTGCAGAGCTTGTGCCCAAGGTCTTCTCTGGACACCAGCCCAGACAGACCGGAAGGAACCCAAGTCACTGGGCTGGTTGGTACTCCCTTTTTTTGTCTATTTTATTTGGAAGACTATTTCTAGCATTTAAGTGAGTACAATCCTGTAGGAGTAGATGAAGAAAAAAGGAGTGTGATTTGAATAGATATCTAGGGTTCAGTTTATCTATGGTAACAATATCAGAGCATCATATACCTGTTATTTAAGAATATATTTTAGCCATGATAGTTAAAAATATGCCTCAGCACACTATGCTCATGCTATTCTAATTGATGACTATATCAAAACAGAAGATTTAATTACTTGCCATTTAGCAAAGTGAAAGTAATTTAGGCCACTGTGTTTGCAAAACTTCATTGCATTTTTCTAAGTACAAAGATAATATTTTGAGTAATTTCTGTTCATTTAACCATGAACCTTCATCATAGCTTCTCATTCTCAATATCCTTTTAACTCGATGATTCAGCAACATAGGAAATCATAGTTACAACTAAGGATGGGTAATTACTTTGTAGTTAGCCTTTTAATACCAAAAATTCAAGTTGTAGGGCTTCCATGTTTACAAAGCCATTAAGGTCCTATTATTCACCACTTTTATTGAAACAGACTGAGAGACACAAATTGATGAAGGTAGTTTAATTCAAGTTTGGCTTGAAAATATCTGAATAAAGAGTTTCATCTAAAAAAGAAACAAAACATATATGCATCCAAAAAGGCAAAGATTGGAAGATTCCTGCCCTTGGTTTGCCCCATATACATTCTTTGCATCTGCAAATGCCAGATCTGAAGGGAAGAAGCAGAATTACCTCAAAGCAAAGTGAAAATGTCTCACATAGATACCACAAGTTAACAAACAAAAACTCATTTGACAAGCATGAATTACCTTTTTTAGAATGATTGGTTGGGTGAGATCCCATAAAACCCCAAACAGTACAAGAATTTGCAATTGCTATTTACTAGCTCTCAGTACTTGGTAGTAAGTCTCTATTGCTAAAGACACCATATACATGAATCATAGAACATGAGAAAATCAAGCTAGTTCTCACCAGGAATCTTTATCCCCACTGGCTAGCTTTTATAGTATAGAAGATGCTATATGAATTATCAATGGAAAAAAAGTGATTTTCAATCAAATACAGCTTTGAACCTTGTGACCTAAAATGCCTCACCATGCAAGACTTTTCTACTAGTGCAATAGTATGTAACATTGTAGAGGTAAAAAACAACTTTCTGAATTTAAGGCCAACTGCAGAAGATGGAAATTATACCCAGCACCAATATCATACTAAGATCCTAGAACCAGATTGATCACAAACCCTCAAGGAGAATCTACTACAACTACTAATTTTTGCTTAGAAGACATAAAAATAAATAAATCATCATGACTTACTATTATACTATAGAGTACACACATCTTTCAAATATTATAGGAGAAGCTTCTTTTTATATTATATGGAAATTAACACAGAGACCAACAACTTCCTAAGTTGTAGATAATAAGATGCATAAGAATACGTAGGCCTAAGTAAGACATTAATATCACAACTTCTCTTCACAAGGCACAGGGATCATTGTCAAAGAGGGAATAGGACGTTGTAAAAGCCAGATGCTGAGGAAGCAGCATCCCATAGACACAGCAGAGTAACTTTGCATATGAACTAACAGTGGTCATGATAAACCTTGTAAGACCTATGCAAGCTCAAGCAAGACAAAATCTCAGCACATATTGGATAAGGACACACAAATGTCTGGCCAAGAAGTTTTTGGCAACGAATAGTTGCTAAGAAAGGAAGAGCCAATTTTCTTTACTAGTGTAACTTCTGGTAGGTAGGTTGACTGTGTTCCAGTAGATGGGCATATAGAAAGAATATAATCAACATGAAATGGACTTCATGGGTTTAGAGCAAAATGAAGACACAAAACTGGGTGGGTGAAGAAAGAAAAGTAGATTTGTGTGGGGGGGTTGAGGGAGGTGGTTAACATGATTAAAGCATACACCAGAATCTTCAAAAAATTAAATTTAAAAATGGTAGAAAAAATTAAGAACAAAACCAGGCAAATCAATCAAATATAAAAGTCATTTAGAAAGGGAGACCATACTGTAGAGTTCTTAGTAAAAATCATGGGGGATGAAAGTGATCATATGTGTTATGGACATCTGCACAATTAATTAAAATAGTTCTTATTAGTAAAAAAAGAACATAGTTCTTAGGGAAACATCTTTGCTAACACACTGTGAAACACTGATGAGTATGTTCATTGCTTTTCTGTTGCTGTGTTAAAATAAAATGACCAAGCCAAGATATATTTTTGGCTTATGGTTCCAGAGAGATGATGAATCCATCATAGGATAGAGGTATAACAGCAAGTGGTGAGCACTGCAGCAGATGCAGGAAATTAAGAGGACACACAATCAAATAGTAGCAAAAGAGAAAGCACAGTTTGGCCATGTAGTCTCAAAGGATACCTCCACTGACACACTTCCTCCAGTAAGTTCACATCTCCTAAACTTAATCAAAGAGCACTCCCAATTAGAACTAGGTATTTAAGTGTCTGCGTTTATAGGTGTCATTTCTTATTCAAAACACTGTATTCAACTCCCAAGCCCTCTTTGTCTCATGGCCATACCATAATGACAAATGCTTTTAGTTAAACTTCAAAAGTTCCTGTAGTTTTAAAGGGTCTCAACGTTGTTTAAATCCAAAGTCCAAAGTTTCTCCTAAGAAGAAAGGCAATCTTTTGACTGTAATTCTGTTGGAAACTGAAAAAAATCAAATTATGCACTTTCAGTGTAAAAAAAAGAGTGGAGAGTAGAAGTATAAAGAGATGATTCATCCATGAAAGTTAAGCACACAATCAGGACATCAAGAAAAATTGAAGCATAGAGAGACAATAGTGTACCAAAGAACTGAAGCCTAGCAGAGTAAACACAAAATTGTACTGCTCCATGTCTTTTATCAAAGGTCTTAGATGACCCAACCTTTCCAGCTTTCCTGAATTTAACATACTTCTTTTTCTTGGACTGCTCCCACTATCTGTACACATTTCTCCTTGTCAGATGTCTTCTAACTCTGGCATCTCTAAAACCTTGTTGTCTCCACAACAACACAGACTTCTCCTTCACAGATTTATGATCTATTAGAGCCTATGGCCTCTAATGACCTTCATACAAGGACTTCCATTCCATACACTGCCTAGCTTCAGTAACTTTCTGGAATAAACAAGTAAGAGTTTACAAAATGAGCCGGGCAGTGGTGGCGCATGCCTTTAATCCCAGCACTTGGGAGGCAGAGGCAGGTGGATTTCTGAGTTCGAGGCCAGCCTGGTCTACAGAGTGAGTTCCAGGACAGCCAGGGCTACACAGAGAAACCCTGTCTCGAAAAAAAAAAAAAAAAAAAAAAAACAAAAAACAAAACAAAGCAAAACAAAACAAAACAAAACAAAACAAAAACATCTACAAACTGTTATCTTGCATTTTTCTAATGCTTTCAAAGCCAATATCATGTGAAACTCTCAATTGCAGATGCCAGTTTGGGATGAATCCTGGCCTCTATGATAATGCCAACAGCAATGTTATTCTAGGAGAAAAAAAAAAACTTTCTAGGAGAAAAACAAACAAACAAAAAAAACCCAACAACTCATTTTCCTGTCTTTCAGAAGTTTGACGCTTAGTAGGTGGAGGCTTGCCTTGAGGACACTACCAACCTTTGTTCTAGTGCAAAGCAGGAGAGGTCATTCCTTAACTCATTTCCTTAACAATTTCAACTCTCTCTCTCTCTCTCTTTTTCTTCACTTTCCATCCTGATCATAGCCTCCTCCTCCTCCATTCCCTCCCTTACATTTTCCTCCCATATCTCCCTTCCCCTTTTCCTTTGAGAAGGGGAGATACTACCCAGGGCAAGAACCTTCCCATCATCCCACCCTAGCACACCAAGTCACTGAGAGACTAGGTACATCCATTGAGGCCAGACAAGGTGGTCCAATTAGGAGAATAGAGTCCACAGGGAGACAGCCTCTGCTCCAGTTGTAGGGGGACCCTCATGAATACCAAACCATATATCAGTACATATGTGCAGGAAGTAGGTAGGGGTAGCTAGGGTTCGCCCATGCTTGCTCTTTGGTTGGTGGTTCAGTCTTTGGGAGTCTCAAAGGTCCAGGTAAATTGACTCTGTTGGTCTTCTTGTGATATTTCTTTCCCATTAATGTCCCTCAATTCTACCCCCAATCTCCCACAAAACTCCCTGACCTCCATCTAATGTTTGGCTGTGGGCCTCTGAATTTGTTTTCATTGGCTGCTCTGGTGAAACTCTCAGCACAATTGTACTAGGCTCCTGTCTACAATCATAACAGAGTATCATTGACAGTGTAAGGGATTGATTCTTGCACATGAGATAGTTCTCAAGTTGAGCCCTCATTGGTTAACCATTCCCACCATCTCTGCTGCACCTTTATTCCTGCACACTTTAAAGGCAGGACAGATTTTGGGATAAAGGTTTTGAGGGTACATTAGTATCTTTATTCCTTCACCATGGATCCTACTTGGTTATTTTTCAAAATGTACTTTTGTTTTAATACTGTACTTCCTAATAATATTTTTCTTTAACTTCAAAATGTACAGTTTTTAATTTGTTCCTGTTCATTGTAGATCCACATAAGTGTAATAACTAATATCACAGATTCATCATGATATTGTCTTAAAATGTCCTCCATCAAAGAAATTGGTCTATTTCATCTTAAAATTAGTAGCAGGAAAGTTCTTAGGACAAAGGGAGAATATATTCAGATTCCTTAGCAAAATATCACAAGAATATCTTCTAGCCAGGATTTTGTTAAAGTTTTGTTTCCTTCTGAAACCTCTTGAATAATTTTATACAATAAACTTTATTCTCTGTACTACTGTCTTCAGGTTCCTCCTGATAGCCTGTTAAGCTCCATTCACAAAATTCAACCATTTTTGCTTCTCTAAAATTTTAAACTCTTTCACATTCCACCAAACCCCAACATGGTCAGATTCTTTACAGAATCACCTTATTTCTCCATCAAGGACTTGTTAAGGTGTTTCCTGAGGTTGAAGAAATACAGAATAGATCACTATTCTCTAGAAAAGTGTGATTACAAATATCAGTTAAATAAGAAAATGTGACTAGCTGCATAAATAAGAAATGTAATTGACATGCACATTTCTGTCCTATTATGTAAGAAGACCTTCTTGTATTAAGTCAATATTTGTACTTCTTCCACCTATTTTAATCATTAATTAAGATAAGAGTGATTAGATGTTAGAAATCTATATTATTATATTTAAATTATGAAACACTAAAAGACTAAGCATTCCCTCAGGGAATTTGGAACCTATTCTAAAATATATGATGTATTTTCAGTTGTAGATGGGGCAGTTGTATCATGCCAGACAGAATTATGACATGATTATTGTTTACATTTGGACATTAAATATCACCTAAAAGTATGTGATTGTGTATCTAGTTGACAATGGGTAAATTTATGACAGTTAATTTTGATTTTCAAACTGATGGCATTCAGCATCAATTAGATCACAAAATGCTGGGCACTTCTGTGAAGATTCTCTTTTATAGAAATTATATGAGACAGAAAGACTAATCCTAATCTGATAAATACCTTCTGATGCTAATTCATATAAAATGATATGGAAGATGGAAACTGCTGTTTTTCCTGTTTTTTATATTCTTACTGGAAAGTCCATCTGTCCTGGTGCTGTGGTATTTCTATACTGATATTAGAATCAATTTCTTTGGAATACCAACATAGACTAATTACCTCCAGTCTTCAAGTATCACATTGAGACGACTATATTACTCAGCTTCATGGATTCAACAGTTACTGGATTCTCAACCTTTCTAATGTGAGATACACATTGGTAAGCCAACCTAATGTATCTTGTTTATCTATACATAATTCATTCTATCAATTCTGTTTCTTTAGAGAACTCTCACTAATACAACAGGGTAAAGGACAAGAAAACTATTTCAATTGCCTTATTTTTGAATTTGAAATTCAACGTCGAAGAAGAGGGAGAAAGAAAAAGGAAAAACAAACAAACAAGCAAGCAAAAAACTCACAATAAGAGCCTCTCTTCAAATACAGTATATTTTATCCAATATAACAGAAGATAGATAGCATGGCTTCGTCATGGGTCACCAAGAAAGTCAGCATAGATATTTTGATTCACTTTTTCATTATAAAAGTGAGTTACAGCCTCAATGTTAGTGTTTTAAAATTCATTTTAATATGGTTAGCTACATAATTATTAGTCCTATATGGAGACATAATCTTTTTGAATTGCTCATAAGGTGATAAATTTACCATCTAACACGCAGTATTTCTGTGGCCTCTCCCACAGAAATGAATGTAAACGGATTATGTCAATTGCCTGGTCAAGAATACACTCCTCAGGAATGTTGTCTTTCCAAAGATTTTAGATATAGCATATACCCTGCCATCCTGAGCAGGCCCTACAATTTAAAACTTGGCAAAGTGAGGCACCATGGACAATGGTCTTTAGAAAATGGCTTGATTTTTTTTTTTGAGTTTTTAAATTTTTATTAGAAAGTTTTTAAGTATTCTATTATTTGAATCCATTAATACCTTGTAGTACACACAGTATAAAAATAATGATTATTGGGTATTTGTCAAAAATTTTACCATCAAATAAAATTCAAGAGCTAAGCTTTTTTTTTTTTTTTAAATTAGGTATTTTCTTTATTTACAAGTACATTTTCCCTTTCCCATTTTCCCCTCCAAAACAAACAAACAAACAACCAAACAAACAAAAACAAGAACAAACCCCTTTTGCCTCCCCCCTCCCAATGCCTGTCACCCCACCCTCTCCCACTTATTGGCCCTGGCATTCCCCTACACTGGGGCACAAAACCTTCACAAGGCCGAGGTCCTTTCCTCCTATTGATGATCGAATTTGCAATCCTCTACTATATACCTGCTGCCAGTACATTCAATCCCACCCTGTATAGTCCTTGTTGGTGGTTGGGTCCCTGGGAGCTCTGAGGGTACTAGTTAGTAATTGTTATTTGTCCTAAGGGGCTGCAAACCCTTCAGCTCCATAGAACCTTTCTCTAACTCCTTCATTGGGGACCGTTTACTAAGTTCAATGAATGGCTGTGAGCCTCTACATCTGTATTAGTCAGGTATTGTCAGAGCCTCTTAGGAGATAGCTATATGCTTGTCCTTCCTTCCGTCTCTGCTCCATAGTTAATCTCTGCCACTCCTTCTGTGGGTGTTTGATTCCCCTTTTTAAGAAGGAATGAAATGTCCACCTTTTAGTCTTCCTTCTTCTAAAGTTTCTTGTGGTTTGTGGGTCGTTCTTCCTGTATTCCAAACTTCTGGGCTAATAACCACTTATCAAAGAATGCATACCATGTGTGACCTTTTGTGATTGGGTTACCTCACTCAGGATGATACTCTCCAGATCCA
>JADRCD010071268.1:0-24405 GCA_019843815.1 Montemys delectorum | reverse complement strand
AAAAAAAAAAAAAAAGAAAAGAAAAGAAAAGAAAAAAAAAGAAAAAAGGGAAATGGAAAAAAGCCTAACAATGAATGACATGTATTGAGACCATTCAGAGCAAGGAGATGCTGGCTCACTCCCAGGTGGCAGTGTAAATTGGGCCACTAATTGAGAAAAGGGTGTAGCCCCAATCATAAACTCAGGTGTCATCAACTCTGCTCCTAGGAGAAATGCAGTGTGACAGCCACTCTGAGATATCACTGGAGTAGTCAAGTGGGAATAAATCAAACACTCAGCAGCTCACAGCAAAGGCAGACAGCACCTGCTGTGGGAAAGCCTCCCAGGCTATAGAATATGGAAGAAGTATTGTCTTTGCTTTTGTTTTGTTTTGTTTTTTGTTTGTTTGTTTATTTGTTTTTGAGACAGGGTTTCTCTGTATAGTCCTGGCTGTCCTGGAACTCACCCTGTAGACCAGGATGGCCTCGAACTCAGAAATCCGCCTGCCTCTGCCTCCCAAGTGCTGGGATTAAAGGCCTGCGCCACCACTGCCTGGCTGGAAGAAGTATTGTCAAACAGACAAAGCCAAGGGGAAGAATTTAATGATAGGATTAACAGAAGTTTCACAACTGATTCTTATGGAAGGGGACCATGATGACAATGGCCCTTCTGGGGACAGAAGCAGGGGTCTGGGAGGGCAAAAGATGAAGACCCGGCAATGAAGGGCATGGGGGTAAGACAGGGCTCTGCACACCCCTCACCCTGAGATCCCCTGCTGCTTGCCTGTCCCAGGGCTCACTTCATTCTCTTCAGCTCCCTGCAATCATTGTTAAGTCATTCTAAGTGGTACTTTACATAAAACATACAAAGGGACCTTTGAATTTTCGAAATCCTATAAAGGCCAACAGTGATTGCAAATGACACACACTGACAAAAACTGGAGACAGGCCATGGGTAGCAAAGATAGAGGCAGTTTTACCGGCTTCCCTGACGGCTTTAGCCTCTGTGCATGAGCCTAGTGTGTTGGGGTGGGTCCATGGTCTTGCTTGTCTGGAATTCAGTGGTTCCCTAGCCGGAGGGAGCTTCCTGAAGGGTAGGTATCCAGCAGGACCCTGGGGCCTAGTGTGCCTCATACCCTTGGGCAGTAATCCCTCAGGCTTGCAGAATAATAAGCTCTAGGTCATGAGAAAATACAGAATCTATACAACCCTCTCCTTAACGCCATGTACCTGATCTATTTTCAGGCCAGCCACACGAAGATTTTCCAGAAAAGTCTCCCGCCAGACCTCATGTGTGTCTGTCTTGTCCTGCATGGGGTTTTCTCGGTTCCGCAGGTCTTCTTCCCAAACAAGAACAAAATCTGCAAGGATCAATGGGGACCGAGGCAGAGAGCTCCGGCCAATGGAATGCAGGCCCAGGACAGGGACGAATTGTGATGAGCCATGGCCTTCTCTATGGCTCTTGTCCTGCCATTTCCTAGGTTGTAGTTAGGTCTGGAGGGCAGATGCGTGTGTGTGTGTGTGTGTGTGTGTGTGTGTGTGTGTGTGTGCGCGTAATGCAGATCAGGCTGGGGAGGGACTGGAAGTGTCTTCCTGTGACCTCTTCCATAGCCTGGTTCCCACGGTCTATGTCCCAGACTCCTAAGGAAACCTGGTTAGGTGTGATTTCTTGGGGGGAAAAAAAAAAACCTCACAGCAATAAATCAAAAATTGATAAGACAAATTTCATGAGGGGACGCCATTCAAATGGCAACCCAGGGAATATGGAAAATATTCGCAAAAAACCATTTCTAATAAGGGATTGTGTCCAGAATTAAAAGGGCTAACATACAGACAACCATACACACAATCATACACACATGACCATATCCATACAACCACACACAGAAAGAGAGAGAGAAAGAAAGATAGAAAGGAAGGGAGAGAAAAGAAAGAAAGAAAGAAAGAAAGAAAGAAAGAAAGAAGGAAAAATAGACAGATAGAAAGGGAAGGAGAGAAAAAGAAAGAAAGAAAGAAAGAAAGAAAGAAAGAAAAAAGAAAGAAAGAAAGGACAACCAGTTTAAAAATGGGCAAAGAATTTGGAGAGATTTTTCTAAAGAAGATATGAAGTGTCTAACTGGCACAAGCAAAAATAGTCAATATCTTTAGTCGTTAGGAAAATACAAACCCAGTCCATAGTGAGATAATGCTATAGAAATAATATGCCTCCTAGGTGAAGAATCTGGGCACACTTAAGAAACGAGGGACAACTCTTTACTGAGGCACCTGAATGACTGGGGCTGAGGCCAAAATAATAGTAAACCCACCCCCACCCCCCCCACACACAGAAGTTTACGTACACCGAAGGCTTTACAAACCTGTTTCAAAAGACTGCAAGTGTGACTGCTCTGACAGATGGGAGATTTACACCACAAAGACATTGCCAGAATTATTTTAACTACACCAGTGCCATTCTTTTTTGAATGTTGTTAGCCAGGGTCATCTTGTCCGCCTCACATTTCTAGGGGACTTATTGGCAGACTGGAACTTCATCATGGCTGGCACCTGCACTGTCTCCTGAGAGACGTGTCTCTTGGTATGGGACTCAGGGTCTAAAGGCTGCTCAGTCAAGGACAGTAAATATTTACATGGCAGTATCCTAAGTTTTGCTTATCTCTAATAGGCCTGGTTAGCATAGTACTTATTTTCCGGAAGTAATTTGGAAGAAATATTCCTTTAGCTGAATTCCACTTGTGTGGCTTAATGTCTCCTAAGCAAATCTATTGGTGAGTCCTTTATAATATAGTACATTTCTTCCTCATTAACATCTTGCCCCCACTGATCCAAATAAAGGCGATGGTAGGGGCCATGCTAGGCTGAGCATGGCCTCATATGCTGTGGTACCATGTGAAACAGGGAACTCTTTGGAAAAGAGTTTGGCAACTACACAGAAGGTTAGACATTGAGTTACCTTATGACCAAGCCATTCCATCCAGTAGTATCAACTATCAACAGAAAAATCAGAACATGTCCACACAAAAGCCTGTACATAAGCTGTTATCTTATTCCCCATTCACAACAGAAAGGGAAATGAATGGGGAAACTTTGAGGTATGTAAATTATTTATCAACAAAACAGCTTCAAAAAAAAAAAAATTGCCTGAGGTCTGAAAAGATGGCTCAGTGGTTAAGAACACTGGTTTCTCTTCCAGAGGTCCTAAGTTCAATTCCCAGCAACCACATGGTGGCTCACAACCATCTGTAATGGGATCTGATGCCCTCTTCTGGAGTGTCTCAAGACAGCCACAGTGTACTCATATATATAAAATAAATAAATCTTTTTTTAAAAATTGCCTAAAAAACCAACAGCCTTAACATTTGCCTCTCTTGACCACCCGCGGAGACAATGTCTGGGTCGCATGCGAAGCCCTGCTCACTTCCTGTGGAATCGTCAGGGTTTTCTGTGCCTTCTTACAGGGTCCCCAGCAGAGCATGCGTTTCAGTTCCCACAGTCCTTTGCCTGAACATGTGCTGCTTTCTCCCTTTGCTCCTTCAGAATACTCATGTTGAGGAGTGTGAGGTTAGAGTTGTCTGGGGTCCCTTCGGAGCTGATGCGGAGTGTGGGTCCTTGACCTCAGAACTGGGACAGGTCCCATCAGGAAATGAAGGAGCCTTTGGGCTGCGGGGAGCCCTGGGCTAGAAGGATGGTAGGAAAGGTGGATGTGAGAAAATGTAAAGGTAGAAAGATGTGAGTGCGAGAGAAAAGAAATCTGAGATGACCAGCCTTTGTGGCAGAAAGTGGAGGAGGGGACAGTTTGTGCTAAGGCAGGAGCCGCTGATAGGTGGGTTTCCCTCTCTGAGCCCTCCTACTGGTGGTTGGGTGGGTGGGGACCTTCCTTTCCTGTTATCTCAGGACACAGGAGACGATATCCCAAGGAGACCTGGTTATTGAGCTGATCCAAGCCTACTGGCTTCCTGCTGTCACCCCAGGCACCCGTTTGTGACCCCACCCTAGGACCAACAGAGTTCAGACGGCTTACCGATTGGGGGTTTGGCAGAGCTCCCAACTCTGCTGGGGGCCACCTGCTGTTTACCTGCCTGGAGGAAGGATGGGACCATCAGTATCCAACCATCACATGACTCACTGCCACCCCGCCCGCCAGCTTCCTGGCTGCTCCCCGTCCTTCCACGGTCCTCCCTGCCCCTCCACCTTCCCCTCATTCTTCCTATGCCAGCGCTCTCATTTCTTCCTCCCCCTCCTTCTCCGTTTCCTCCGCAGCCTTCTCCATCATTCCTGTCTTGCCACCCTGCTCTAGCCCTGCCCTAGACCATCCTACTAACGGAGGGGTACGCAGAGAAAAGTTGGGCGCTGAAAGGCAGAACTAGAAGGGCCGGCTAGTGTCCGGCCTTCACCATCCTTATCTTCCCCTCCAACTTCCTTTGGTCTTTGAACACACTACCATGCCTGTGGCGAGGATCAAATTGGCAAAAACCAAGGTCGGGCCTGCCTTGAATATCCTTCCGGGTCTCCAGAACTGGAAGGGAAGCCGCACTACTGCCAGTGCGACCTTGAGGACAAGTCAGGGCAGACAGAAGGTAGAATCCTTCTTCTTTTCCTTACATTGGTTTTCCCATGGGAGAGCAAGGCTGTGCGTTCCTCTCTCTGGGGGCCTCGTTTCCTGGCACAGAGGAGCAATAGAAGGGGCACTGATGTTTACCCTCAGATATTGGGGCAGCTTTAGGGAAGGACCAGGACCTCCTGTATGTGGCATCAAAGACAGACCTACTGTCCTCCCAGTCTACTTGGGATGTCAGTGGCCTTTCCAACAGGAGGAATCCTAAAGATGGACTAAGTTTAGAAGGCCGTAAAATGGCACCTAGGAGGGCTCTGTTCTCCCGTAGGTGCTAAGGAGTGCCTTCTTGGTCTTGTTCACCAGTGTCTATGCCTTAGGGATGAAGAAGAAGCTCCGCTGAGGCCAAGGGAAGCTGGGCAGATCAAGGTGCTCTCCCTCTGGGGCTGCTCACCTTTGCAGAGGGTGTTGGCATTCTGTCTAAACTCCACCCCCACAGATCCCAGGCAGCAGCCAGGTATGCTCCTCCCCATGGTTACCTGGCAATGGCCAGGTAGGCCTGGCCCTATAAAGGGGGCTGCTTGCCCCCTCCTCTCTCTCTTACTCCTCCTTCTCTCCTTTGCCTCTTGCCCCTTTGCTCCCCCTCTCTCCCCATTCCCTTCCCCCCCCCTCCACATGGTCATAGCCATCCCCTACTTCTCTACTCTCTCCTCTCTGCTTTTCTCTGCCTCTGCTACCCTCTTAACTCTCCTCCCCATTCCCTAAATAAACTCTATTCTATACTATACCGGTGTGTGTCTGGTTCCTCAGGAGGAGGAGGTGCCTTGGTATGGGCCTACCGAGGCACCCCCTTCCCCTACATCTTGCCAGAACATATTCTTATAGCTCTTTCTCTTTTTATGATCACAAAAAGGCCCTTACCTGTCTCACGGGGAACTAAAGCCCTATCCCAAGGCTAACTTCTGTTCCCCATTCTAATCTTCAGGTAGCCCCAGGCACCTCTTACCCTTAAGCACCATCCCCTCCCCCTTCTTCTAACCCCATCTACCAACTCCACTGCTCATCCCAGCCAGGACATGACCCTGGCTACAGTGCTCTCCCACCCTCCTCTTCTTCCTCCTCTTCCTCTTCCTCCTCCTAGCAGGAGTGGGCCCCCTTCATGAGCTGCTCTTCTGACAAATTGTTAGATGCAGAACAGACAAGAGACTGGTCACAAGCACCTTTCCATTTCCAGAAAAGAAAGTGTGGAGGCAGCAAAACGTCCAGGGTGTGGCAGCCCTGTGCACCTGCCACCTGTCTTCCAGTACTTGCAGGCCTTTTCGTTCTTCAGAACCCATGGATCACTCACCATACTCCATATTCCTCATATTCATAGAAAACATGATATGTGGCCTCCCTTAGCCCAGGTCTCAGTCACGTCCTGGAGATGTCCCCACCTCCCCACCCCTGTCAGTCGCAGATTTCCATTCATTCTCATGGCCATCTGACCATCTTTTCTGTCCTTCCCCACACCTGATCCTGATCCCCCCATTCCCCTCCCCATCCCCTTTCCCACCCAGTTCCTGCCCCTCATCTGCCCCTTATGACTATTTTATCTTCCTGCTAAGTGAGATTCCAGCATCCTCCTTGTGCCTTCCTTCTTGTTTAGTTTCTCTGGGTCTGTGGAGTGTAGTATGGGTATCCTGTATTTCACAGTGGTTCCGTCAGAGAGGGACCAAACCCAGGACCTTGATCCTGTCTGTGTCTCTTCTCCCTTCCCCTGAATCTACCCCTCCAAGTTTGAGGTGGGTGAATGGTGACTTGATTGTGTGTCAAGGAAGCACCTGTCCCCTTGTCATCCAGGGCTGGGGGGTGCATCTGAATGCTGTACCCACTTTTCAAGGGTTCTAGGACAGGGTAAGAGTATAAGTAAGTCCTGACTGGGATGAGAGACCTCCCAAATCACACAGGACACAGAAGCCCCACGCTCAAAGCCCAGAGGGGAAGGGGAAGAGTAGTTTCACCGTGCTGGCCACTACCCCTAAGGTTGAGGGTACCTCTGAAGCTTGGGCTGTGCTTCCATAGGAGCACCCATTCCCTGCTTCGGGAGAGGCCATGTCGATCAGCACCATGCTGTCTTCTTCTCCAGCTTGCCTCCGCAGCATCTCACTCCTGCACCACACCAAGGCCAGGGTACCCAGAGGATGGAGTGGTTAGAGAGCCAGCCCTGACAAAGTGGTAGAGCCTGCAGTAAGCCTGTTTTACAGGTGAGGAGGCTAGCTCATAGATTAGCAAGGGCTCTGCTAGGGCCAGACAGTACTATCCTAATGTGGGTATGTGAGGATCCCCTTATGCTGGCTCAGTCACTCCAGGAAAAGAGCCAGCCACTGAATGATATTGTATCTTGGAGCCTAGCATCCATCCATCCATCCATCCATCCACCCACCCACTCATGCACCCACTCACACACCCATCCACCCAAGTGTGGAGCTCCCTTTTACTCTGGGTAAGGCATATACTATGAGGTAGCCACACAGACCCCCCACCCCTTCTTCCTTTACTTATAGAGGAGGGCCATTTGGGCCATGGAAAACAGACAGTGAATGCCCTTTAAGGCCATCTGTCTTTTTTTTTTTTTTTTTTTTGCAATTTTGGAGGACCTACTGCCAGGACCCCAGGCTCTCCCAGCAAGGAAGAACACAACCACTTAGGGAGTTTTATGGGGTTTCCATGCCAGCCTGTGACCTGTGGTCCAGGAACGAGGTGGCTCTCATTCTAATCCCCTATTTTAGATAAATGGAGGCCTGGAATGGTAGACATAAGCACAAACCTCCAGCTTCTGCTGGGACTCAGCACTACAATGTGGGGACCCTGGGAGCCAGTGAGAACCACAGGGTGCCTTTAGACAAAGGCTGTGGAGCATATGACATCTGATGGGTAGGACAGGGAAGACAAAGAGTCCCAACCAAAGACTCCAGATGTCATCTCTTATGGGCAGGTGGAATGCTGGGTCCTTAGGGTAGGGTGCCCTATTCAAAGCCACACTGAACACTGGCCCTGTCTCTCTAGAACTTAGGGCAGACACTGCCCGATAGGCCTCTGGGACCAAGAGTAAGCCCCAACAGTGCTGCTCAGAGGTCAGAGCGTGGAACCCCAGTGGCTCCTGTTTCCTGGAGTCCATCTCCCTCCTGTCCTCCCCATGGCCCAAGCATCCAGGAGGAGGACACCAGCCTACCTGGCACAGTGGCTTCCAGAGGAGACCTCAGAGTTCACAGCCAGCCCATCAACACAAGCCTGGTTCCAGCAGGAGCAAAATCAGGGCCAGCCAGCCCAGTCCCTAGGGCCCTGCCTGAGCTGTGGCAGCTGCTCACCCGCCCTTGCCTCACAGCACAGGGTAAAGAGGCTGGAAGCAGACGAGAGAGGTACTAAGTGCGGTTGGCCACCAGGGTGAGGCCCTAGATTGTGCCTCTGGACAGGATCTGCCTGTTTGTAAAGAGGGTGTGGGGCTCTGAGCCGGCAAACAGGCAGTCAGCCCACTTTCCTTTCACACACCCTACATGCAAATTTGAGGTGCCTCAGGCACCTTATTTGCTTAGCGATTCCAGTGGCAGCAAGCCTGTCTTCTTTGTTTTTTGTTTTGTTTTTCGAGACAGGGATTCTCTATGTAGCCCTGGCTGTCCTGGAACTCACTCTGTAGACCAGGCTGGCCTCGAACTCAGAAATCCGACTGCCTCTGCCTCCCGAGTGCTGGGATTAAAGGCGTGCGCCACCACTGCCCGGCAGGCCTGTCTTCTTTAAGGGAAGTCCAGAGAGATGGTTGTTCTAGGGCCAGCCACAGGTGTCCCCTGTTAGGTGGCCCTGTTTATGTGGGGGTGAAGTGAAGTTTCATGGGGGAGAAAAGGCTTTACCATTTCTGGAAGTGAGCTTATCTGCTCTTGGGAGCATGCTGTCAGAAACACTCACAAACAGTTGTGTTTTTCCACAATGTCACATTTTATTGACAAATTCACGAGGTATAGCATTTTCAGTGGCAGCAATTTGCCAGATACTCCTGCAGTTCTTGGCAGTCCTGGTTGAGGCAAACACAGGTTACTGTATTCTAATCTTAATTACTCCCATGATACACTACGTATCACACAGTCTCTGTCTCTCTCCCTCCCTCCCTCCCTCCCTCCTTTCCTCCCTCCCTCCCTCCCTCTCTCTCTCTCCCTCTCCCATTCTGTCTCTCCCTCTCTCCCTCTCCCCTCCCCTCTCTCTTTCTCTGTATATGTGCAGATTATGGAATTGCTGTAAAGGGTTAAGGATGCAGGGAGTTTCAGAGTTTCCAACAGGCCTGAGAAGCCAAAGCTGGAAAAGTCAGGGCCATGAGTCTCTGACAATGAGGTAAATGGGACTGGAGAACTTGGAGGAACTGGCTTCGAGTCAGGACCCTGGACTCCAGGATTGAGAGTGAGGTGTCAGAACTGAGTCCGGCTATGTGCGGGGGCAAAAGGCAAAAGGGCAAGACGGGGTCCAGACAAAGTGACACTCTGAGCTGAGTGATGTGGGAGACAGGAGAACGGAAGGAGGGCAGATGGCATCCACCACGATGATGGCTGCATCAGCAATGCACCCAGACAACTGGAAGCCTGTTAGTCAGTCCTTGATGCATGCAGGGCAGTGAGGAGACCGGTCAGTGGGGGCTGTCCCAGCCAACTGCTAGATGTGTACTCCTCTGTGGGTTCACATGTAGGAGTTCCATACTTCCCTTGGCCTGGTGTGCCCAGTAATTCTTGGGCTTGACTTTCCTGGTATGATGTTAATATGCCCATATGCCCCCACAGTCCCAATCCACCATGATAAATTAGAGTAGTACCCTTTCTGTTCCCAGGATGATCATTTAGTAGCCTCGGCCATGTGGGTGGCATGGGATAGGTAGTGTACCTTCCATCCTCAGTAGAGTACAAAGCTGCTTGTAAATGCAATGTCTCAGGGGTGGTCAGTGTGAAAAGCCACTGTTTCACACAATATGGAGTAACTAAGGGCAAGGCACAGCCTGACCTCAACAGGCATGTGAACTGTCTCAAGGGCTCCTAGGAAAGGGTTTGCTTAATGGGGAATTGTCCCAGCTCTTTGGCTCCTTGGTTTTGGCCAGCCAGTGAGCCACTCCCGTCTCCTTTTTTCCCCTCTGCTCCCTTCTAAGATATCTCCAAGTACCTCAGACTCAGGTCTCCAAACCCTCTCAGCAGCTTTAGGCCTTGGCACCTCCCAGGCAGCCTCCATGCTGGGTCTTGTGATATGAACTGCAGGTAAACCCCTGATAGGCAAGACTACCCAGACCCAGGGATGGACTCCGGACATGACTGCCATCAAGTCTCATAGAAAACACGAGAGCACATGGGCAGAACAAAGTGGGGAGGGCCAGGAAGGTGAGGATGAGGAGGCAAGTCTTAGCAAGTCCCAGAAGGCAGTTTGATCTACCTTGGGGTAGGCTGGGAAGTACATGACCACCTTCCACCCCCCACCAGCTGCAACCTCATTCTTTCTCTGGTTGGTCACCAGCAGAGGGCCATAGGAAAATGTCAATTTCAAGGTTTCTCCAACCCCAAATCTCTACGCTTGTGTTGTTTTTTCTTGTTTTTGGTTTTTGAGACAGGGTTTCTCTGTGTTCCTGGCTGTCCTGGAACTCACTCTAAAGCCCAGGTTAGCTTGGAATTCAGAGATCTATCTGCCTCTGCCTCATGAATATTGGAATTAAAGTTGTGTACCACCATGCCCAGCCTTTTTTAAAAAAAGATTTATGTATTTATTACTATATGTAAGTACACTGTTAGCTGTCTTCAGACACTCCAGAAGAGGGTGTCAGATCTCGTTACAGATGGTTATGAGCCACCATGTGGTTGCTGGGATTTGAACTCAGGACCTTCAGAACCATCTCTCCAGCCAGCCAGGATCTTGTTATGTAGCCCAGGGTGCCCTTGAGTGCTAGGACCATTGGCATACATAAGTTCCTGGCTCCAGTCTGTTTTTGGTAGCAATCAGAGCATGCTGCTGGAAGTCACTCCACATTGCAGGGATGGCAGGAAAGCTCTCAGGGTATGTGCACATGAGAGGGCTGGAGAGATGGCTCAGCGGTTAAGAGCACTGACTGCTCTTCCAGATGGTTCTGAGTTCAAATCCCAGCAACCACATGGTGGCTCACAACCATCTGTAATGGGATCTGATGTCCTCTTCTGGTGTGTCTGAAGACAGCTACGATGTACTTATAAAACAAAATAAATTAATTCTTTTTCTCCCCCAAGAAATCCAAGATAGGATTTCTCTGTGTAGCCCTGGCTGTCCTGGAACTCACTCTGTAGACCAGGCTGGCCTCGAACTCAGAAACCTGCCTGCTTCTGCCTCCCAAGTGCTGGGATTAAAGGTGTGCGCCACCATTGCCCAGCCCTAAATAATTCTTTAAAAAAAATAAAAATATAAAAAGAACAGCTGAAAGGATTCTCATCCCTGGGCTAAGGTTTTTGTTTTTTTTCTAATTTAAAAGTTGTATTTATTCATGTAGAAGTATTTGTGCACACACACTCAAGCACGCATAACAACACATATATGTGAAGAACAGCTTGTAAGAGTCACTCTCCTCCTGCCTCCATGTGGGTTTCCAGGGACTGAACTTAGGTCATCAGGCATGGTTGGTGGGGAGTGTCTTAACACACTAAGCCAGAATCTCACCAGCTCCCCTGGGCTAATTCTCCCTGCCTGCTACCCAATCCTGTGTGAGCTGATGCTTTTCCAAGCTCTACTACTTTTGTAGGAGGAAGGGAAGGATCATGTCAGTACAGGTGATTGTTAGGTCCCAGATGCTAGGGAGACTCAGGGCCCTAATCTTTGACATTTGCTTAGTTGGCTGTACGTTTTTCTATTGGCGCATGCAATGTAAGTCTACATGACAAGGGCTGGAGAGTTAAGAGGCATTTGCTGCTCTTGCAGAAGACCAGTGTTCAGTTCCAAGCACCCACAGGATGGCTCACAACCATCTATCACTTAGTACCAGAGGATCCAATGGCTTCTTCTGGTCTCCAATGGCGAAGCAGTATGCTTACATGGAGGAAAACCACTCATACACATAGAATTACAGATGGCTCAGTGGGTAAGAACACTAACTGCTCTTCCAAAGGTCCTGAGTTCAAATCTCAGCAACCACATGGTGGCTTACAACCATCTTTAATGAGATCTGATGCCCTCTTCTGGTTATTTATTTAATAATAAATAAATCTTTGCCCGGAGCAAGCAGGGACTAAGAGAGAGAGGAGTTGACTGGAGCTGAGCAAGCGGGGCAGACCGGAGTGAGCAGGGTTGACCAAAGCAAATTCAATTCCCAACAACCACATGAAGGCTCACAAACATCTGTACAGCTACAGTGTATTCATATACATAAAATAAATAAATCTTTAAAAAAAAAAAAAAAAAAAAGAAATCCATTCCATAGTGAGAGAGTGAGCCCTGACCTAACCTACCTCAAAAGGCTAGGTATCCATGGGGGAAGTGGTGGCCACAGGGCCCTGGGATGCTTCCTTTCTAGCTGGGAGCTGGGCATCCTAGCAAATTAGGCCACAGGTCCCCACACCTAGTCCTGGATGGTTTTCCTACGTCTAGCTGCCCATACCTCTCCAGCCTTCTGACCCTAGACTGTTTTAATGTCTCTCAGGTCATATTCCACAAAAGGTCAGGAGCCCAGTGATATTCTCTGTCCGTCAGTGTTGTAACCTTCTGGGCCAGGCTCAGTCTATGTCACACCTACATACTTGGTCTGGCACCTGCCTTGGGTGCCCCTACTCCTTCCCTTCTTAAAACACCCTCTCCAGGCTTGGTGCCCAGGGCCAGGGAGAGAGAAACAGGGGAGAAGGCACCAATCATCTCTAACCTTCTGTTCAGCTTTTCTGTACTCTGAATGCCCATGCAAGTGAGTATGCGGTCATCACCTGGCAGAAAGCAAGGTCCTAAGGACATGTCCCTGGGTGCCCCTCCTATGCCCCATTGTGGTAGAGATGGTCAGGTTGCAGTGGGTGGGGAGCATGAAACACTGCCTTGTTCCATTCTATGTTCCTGATCCCACTTGGCAGAGCTGAACTGGACAGGGCTAGAGTGAGTTAGCAGGGGGGTTTGGGATGACCAGGTCAGAAAAGCAGACTCAAGGAGCAGGTCCTATGGGCTCTGAACAGGAGGGTGCACACAGGGTGAACATGGATTCTCACAGGAATAGGAGCTAAGACCTTCTACCCTTTGGTTGGACAGTGATGCAGAAGAGGAACTGGGAGAAAAGAGGTCATTTCTGGAGGGCCCAGTGAGGGGACAACTTACCTGTGGGCCCCAGTCCTCCCAGCAGAGGCCTCCTGCTGTGCTGGGTTCTTGGGGGAACAACTTTGAAGGGACAAAGTACTCAGTCTTGCCACAAACAGAAGCAAACCTTGTTTTACTAGCCAGTTAAGCTTTCATTAGCCATCAAGGGAAGTCAGAGCCTGAGGCAGAATGCTGGGGAAATAAAAGGGTTCACTTTTATACAGTGCACTGTTTGCATGCATGCTACTCTAACAAATTAGCAAATGCTAACTTCTTAAAACACATGCTAGTTCTGGAGATGTCACATCGGAGTCCGCCCTTAGGCTGAGGTGAGGGGTCACCAGGTCTCATTCTATCCTGTGGGGTTGGGAGGAGCCCTTTCCACTCTGAGGGGAAAGGCTCATTTATGGATTCCCCTTCCCCTTCACAGCCATCTTTGTATCTAACAATCCATCTTCCATTTACACCTCCCCAGTGTCTCAAAGTTTTAAACCTAAGCCAAACTGCAACCCCTTCTGCTGCACCAGGTGTTGGAGGTTAGGACCTGGATGTTCTGGGGCTCAAGTTGCCTCCACTTCTGTGGGCAGCACTCGGCAGCGGGCCTTAAGTCTGCTTATATACATCTGATTATTTCTGCACACTGAAGTTCGTGATAAGCGGGGTGAGTGAAGGAAGAACTTAGCATCGTGTAGGACTGCTGCAGGTCCCAGATGCTGTGTGCTCCCTGGATCTCATCAAGGGAACGGGGTACTTATGCCCTCAACCTGCACAACCCTTGCATTACTTAGATCCCAGTCACAAGCATTCCAAACTGTAGTTAGCAGTGGTTTCATTATTATGAGGGTTTATTATTTTGTGGTATTGGTGATCAAACCCAAGGCTCCCCACATGTTGGGCAAGCATTCTATCACTGAGCTATAACCCCAACCTAATGGATGGTTTTCACTGCCCTTCACTGATTACTAAGAGCCCTGTGTTTGTTACACACTACCTTGTCTGATGGAAATTCCCAGTTTTCCGACTTTTTTTTTTTTTTTTTTTTTTTTTAAGTTTTTTGAGACAGGGTTTCCCTGTGTAGCCCTGGCTGTCCTGGAACTCACTCTGTAAGCCTGGCAGGCCTTGAACTCAGAAATCCACCTCTGCCTCCCAAGTGCTGGGATTAAAGGCATGCATCACCACTGCCTGGCCCTTTTTCTTTTTTTTAATTAAGAAAAAAATTACACTTTATGTGTGTGTGTGTGTGTGTGTGTGTGTGTGTGTGCGCGCGCATGCCAGAGGACATGAGGTCAGAGGACAACTCCTGGGAGTTGGTTCTCTCCTCTCACCACATGGACCTCAAAGATAGAACTCTGATCATCAGGATTGGTGGCCAGTCTTTCTTTCCCTTTTAAGCTATCTGGATGGCTTGACTTTTTTATTGGACTGTAGGTACTCTATGCATCTTTCACACACAGGTTAACTTCTACTTTACTGATTGTTTCTAATGTGCCTTGGTAAGAGGGACCCTTTTATCAGGTAGCTAATACTTGTCACTGCTTTCCTGCTTCGAGAAGAGGTCCATACAACTTGTATCCGAGTGTGTCCTGCTTCAGCAGTTGCCTCACCTCCATGACAGGCCTGCTGCCTGCCTGCTGGAAACGTGCCTTGTATCAGTATCGATTTCCTTGCAGCTTTTAGTGCTAGTATTTATCCAGTTTGCTTTATTTTTCACACTTCAACATCTCTGGACTGAGCATATGTTCTACAACTAATGATAGGTCTAACGGCACAACTATTTGGCAGGGTTTCCTGAGTGTTCATAAAGTACCAGTATTTTACAATTCATGGGGTTCAGATTTGATGAAATGCAGCGTGTAGCTGAATTGTGTGTGCCCTGGTGCATTGTGCTGTGTGTGTGTTACTGCTGGACGGTGCACTGTAACCAGAGACTCACACATTTGACTGTCTGGTCTCCGCCTGGTGGTGCTACTTTGGAAGGCTATAGAATCTTTGGGACCGAGAACCTAGCTGGAAGTGGGTCGCTGAGAGGCAACCCCTGGTTGGGTCTTTGCCTCTTGACTATAGATGTCAGCTCCCACTGCTGCAGTGGGAAGCTACTCCTGCTGGCACGTTATCCACTGAGCCACGAGCCAGACTAAACCCTTCTTCCTGGTTCCTCAAGGTATTCTATCGCAGTGGTAATAAAAAATAACAACAGTGTGCAACCCAATGGAGAGATTACCATCACCATCAATAACCGCCCCACCCCTGGCAATGGTATTAGGGCCTTCATACGCTAAGCACGCGCTTTACCACTGAGTTGGCTTCTTCTAGGATGATATATAGTATTGCAGCCTTACTCAAAAGCCATGCTCAGTTTTTACGTGGGAGATGGGGATGTGAATTCGGGTTCTCAGGTTTGCAGAGCAGGCTTTCTTACCCACATGCCTTTCTCCACAGCTCAGGTCTATCAGATTCTACAACCTTTAAGACATCGTTTTATTTATAAAGAAATGAAAATGTTAAAATCCAAGAATACAGAACCAATGAGATGGTTCAACAGATAAACTGTTTGCTGCATAAGCTTGAAAACCTAAGTTCAATTCCTAGAACTCACATGAAGGAGAAAGGAGAGAACCAACTCTACAACCCTGTCCTTTGAGGTTCATGCTGCACCACAGCACTCATGTGCCCACAACCACATACAGACATCATGCATGTTAATGATGATGATGATGATAATAATAATAATAATAATAACAACAACAACAACAACAACAACATTTTTCCTTGAAAAGAAATCCAGGAATATATACAATCGAATCTTTATAACATTAATTGGTGTTTTTTTTCTGCACTAAGTGGTGATTTATGTAAATTCTGGTCCTGCTTACTTTCCCTCCCCTTAATATTAGGAATTGAACCCAGGGTCCTCTACAAGCTAGGCAGGTATTCTATTCTTTTTTTCTTTTTTTTTTGGTTTTTGTTTTTTTTCGAGACAGGGTTTCTCTGTATAGCCCTGCTGTCCTGGAACTCACTCTGTACACCAGGCTGTCCTCCAACTCAGAAATCTGCCTGCCTCTGCCTCCCAAGTTCTGGGATTAAAGGCGTGCGCCGCCGCCGCCGCCACCACCACCACCACCACCGGGCTAGGTACTCTATTCTTTAGCTATACTCCCAGCCCCATTGTTACTTTTTGAAAGGGTTTCATTAGGTTACTCAGGCTGGCCTCAATTTCACTCTGTAGCTAAGGCATGCCTTAACTTTTCATCCTTTTCCCTTAGCCTCTAGAGTAGCTAGGATTACATGCCTGCACCCCAGGCCCAGTCCTGCTTGCTCTTAAACCATCCCTGCATTCATTCCTGAGATAAAAACTTTCCTGGTGAAGAATCAGTAGTCTTTGATTTGCTGATCTTCTGATTTTAGTCCTTTGCATTTATATTCTTATGTAAAAGCAATGGTTTTACTTCTGTATTGTATTTGTTAAGATTTTTAGGGGCATTTTCTACTGATCATAACTGGGAACTTCCAGCTAGTTCTAGATTCTGGAGGTTCTTCCTGGGACCTAGACCTATTTTAAGGAATAATTTTTTGACATTTTTCCTAATTCCAGAATTTCAGTTTATTTGGAGACATTTGCCCCTGTCCATTCCATTTAACTAGTAGGATTCTCTCACAACTGAATGCTGCAGGGACACCCTTGAGGGCGCTGTAGCTTTGGTGCCTTTTGCTCCTTCTCTATTACTTCTCTCTCTCCACTCTAGAGAAGCCATGTGCACGTGTGTAGGGCTCCTGTGTGCGCTTGCACAGGTACACCTACATTTCAGTCCTTGTATGTCTAAGATGTTTTTCTCTTGTCCTGACATGGCTAGTGTTTGGTACAATCCCAGGGCTATGGCACAATGTTCTCTGTGCTGCATGTTGCTCCTCTACCTGAGCATTCTTGTCAGGGAGATAGTGCACAGATTCAAATTATACAGTTTATTTTGGTGAGAATTAGAAACAGAAAATGGATGTTAAGTCCCATGTAACCATTCTGACATTACAAACTCCTGGGCAGCTGGTTAGCTTGCACACCTGGGCACATGCTTCACAGCTCAGTGCAAGTTATTTCCCCTAAGACTAAGCAGAGTCAAGAGCAGAATTTTCCAGAACCTTCTGTGATGATAGAAATGGATGCCTTCCATGATATGTGGCCTCTGAGCAGATGAAGTGTGGGCACAAGTGAAGAGATGAATAAGTCCAATGGACTAGATATGAATAGCAACTGCTACATGTGGCAGTTAGTGGCCCCATCTGGGACAGTGTAGAGCTAGAACCCTGGAAGCTCATGGGTCTTCGGTGACCATAGTTAGTCCTCATTGTGTGAAAGAGGAAGTCTGAGGCGCGGAGGGAGGACAACACTCTTGCAGCATTAGATTTATGCCCTAGGAGTTTGCTCATAGAAATTTCATCTAAATAAGGCCAGAGGATCATGGGAGAGAACAGGAGCCACATGACTAGTGCCCAGTGGCCAAGAGCTAAGGTATGTACGTTTCTCAAAATCACTTAGGTCCAACATAGCTGGGTGATATGGAGCGAAGCTCTCCCTATCTCAGCTTTTACCAAGTGTGAATAAGGGCATATAGTGCCCAGTGTGCTGTGCTCAGCCATCGCTCATGTTGGAAGGGCACTGAGGATTACAGCTTCTGACTCAAAAGAAATTTAAATATAATCTTTTCTTTTTCAAAATTGGCAAAGAAAATTTTTTTTCTTTCCAAAATTGGTCTGAAAGACTATCCAGTATGCTGTTGTGAGTCATGACTACTTAAACCAACTTGAAGGTCTGCTGGGGCAGCCCAGAATGCCCACCAAGGTAAGGACATAGACAGACAGAAAGAGCAAATGACTGCAACATGTCCTGCATTCTCTCCATGGCTACAATAACTGTCACCAATTCACCAGGAAGACCGCGTGGCAAGATTTAATAGTGTTGGCATCTCCAAATGGTGTGTAGCATCACAGGCCAGGTACCATCAGTGCCTTATTATTGCCATTGGGTTGTGACTGTTGGTATAGTGACGACTTCAGGAGCAATAGGTAGATTAAAAAACCGTGGCTGGGAAGTTCTTTTGAGGACAGGGACCAGGTGAGGAGCAAGGAGGGCTCAGAACCTCACGTATGTGGCGTCGATCTGCCGCACGGAGGGGAGGGCCAGCATGACCTTCCGCCGGTATTGTGGATCCTTCTGCAGGGGGTTGCGCTCCAGGTACACGGTCTCCAGACTCCTGGCACCCTTCAGCTCATCGAGGTCACTCCAGCTCTCCAGGAGATTGTCATTCATCTGAGGGAACATATGTGGAAAAAGCCATCAGTGATCACCTCTGGCCCCTATGTTCCAGGATCCCCAGATTTGAGACAGGAGTCATTAAAACTCTCTATGGTCTTTCTTATCCCAATCCCTCACAGATCCTTCCATCAGCACTTGGTGCTTCCTGGCTGCCTTTTAGCAGCACTGTGAAAAACAATTCCGGCACACACACTAACTGGAGCCACACTGCTGCAGCTAAGCTCCCTAGGGAAGAGCTGAAGCAGTGCGGCTGCACCGCTCCAGCCTCATGCAGGTCTGCAGCTTGACGATTCTTTGGCTACTTTTCCCACACACCTGCTCTCACCAACTGTTGCCAAGGCTAAGACCTTGCTGACTTGACACAGCTAACCTGAGGCTGCTCTACTCCAAGCCTGATTCTTGATCACCTCTGTGGTATGTTTCTGAGGGTGTTTCCACTGTCAGCTAGCTCCTGTGTGCAAAGGCTACCTGCAGCTGACCAACACTGCCAGCACCAGATGAGGAAGTGTGAACCCTGCAGTGGGCTGGGGCCTGAGCTGTAGGATTCAGTTTCATCACTGCCAACCCACCTGGAAGGGTGGAGCCTGGCAGGAGATGCTCTCTCCCATCTCAAAGGTGCTATCAAGATGAGGCTGAGCTGACTGATTTTCACACTGTCCAACAGAGACATGTGGCTTCATGTTGAAATTAATTTTTGAGACAAAGCTACCTAGGGTAAGAACCTACAGCACCAGGTAAAAGTGTGCAAACCTATTTTCCACTATGACTAAGAACTGAGGCAGACGATTGGGAAGGGCTCTTTTAGCAAAACATCCACTAGGTGTGTGGTGTGCTAGCAAATGTTTAACCGCAAGCTTTCTCTATGGCGCAGAGAAAAGTCATACTATCGAGGGTGCTACCTACCATCTGCGATGTAGGGATCATGGCCGACTGAGCACCAACATGATGCCCTAACTGTAGCTGCTCAAGGGTGCGCACTTTGACACGCACGATTTTTAGGCTGGATGTCCACTGTGCTTAGGAGTCTGAAGACAGAAGCTCAATGTCAGGACAAGCTGCTATGTCAACAGCCCAAACAGAGTAGCCAGTTGTACTGGCTGGTTTTGTGTGCCAACTTGACACAGGCTAGAGTTATCACAGAGAAAGGAGCTGCAGTTGGGGAAGTGCCTCCATGAGATCCAGCTGTGGGGCATTTTCTCAATTAGTGATCAAGGGGGTAGGGCCCCTTGTGGGTGGTGCCATCCCTGAGCTACAAGTCTTGGGTTCTGTAAGAGAGCAAGCTGAGCAAGCCAGGAGAAGCAAGCCAGTAAAGAACATCCCTCCATGGCCTCTGCATCAGCTCCTGCTTCCTGACCTGCTTGACTTCCTCTGGTGATCAACAGCCATGTAGAAGTAAGCTCAATAAACCCTTTCCTCCTCAACTTGCTTCTTGGTCATGATGTTTGTGCAGAAATAGAAACCCTGACTAAGACACCAGTCTAGCTTCAAACTTTGGGGACTCTGACTGCAGCCTCACTCTGCCCACCCAGAGTCAGAAGTTCTGTCTGTACACACTCCAGGTTGCAGGGCCTGCATCAAGCAGCTGCAGGAAGCAGCAGGGCACCACTCCTGGGGAAGTGACCTCTCTAGTCTGAGAACCTACCACGGCCAGAGCTGGAGGGAGCATAGGCAAGGTTGACACACGTCTGCATGTGTGGAGGACATAGACAGTCTGCATGTTAAACAGAAGAGAAACGGAGAACTTCAGCCAGGGTAGAGGTCATGGCTGAGAACGCAGTTGGGGGGGCATCTCAAGACACAACATTACTTTCCATTTAAGAGCTTCACGGGCACTTGCCCTGAGACTCTGCTGTCCACAGGGCATGGTCGGTATAGGTCTGGAAATGTTGCTTCTGTACGGGTGACTGGTGAGGCCCTATCCTGTGTGACACCCTGAAGAATTCTGGGATTTGGCAGAGTGATGATGTTTGTGGGAAAAGGCAGAGAGAGATCGGCCACAGAGCAGAGAGAGGCAGAGAGGGGAATCATGGGGAAATCTGGCTTTTATTCCTAAATGGGATAGAACAGGTTTTGTCCTAAAGGGTATCTATGCTTTTTCCCCTGGTTTCTATCTATTTCTTAACTCATACACAATAAAAATATGGAACCCTTCATAAATTTGTGTGTCATCCTTGCACAGGGGCCATGCTAATCTCTGTATTGTTCAAGCTCGAGGATCTTATCTGAAGGTTACGTATAGGGCTCCAAGTCAGAAGGCCATCTGAACAAAACAGGGAAAGGATGCTGATGGTTTGGGCCGGGTGGCAGCAGCAAAGGGGGGAAGAATGTGGGTTTGGGATGTATAGCTAGGCAGAGGCAAGTATTTAGATGTTGGAGTACACATCTAAGTGGATCTGGTACACAGGAAAGCGAGGTATAGGAGGATGCCAAGATTTCTGGTCTGAGGATCTTGAAGGATAGTCATTGTCCACTGAGGTTGAGCCAAGTGCAGGGACTGTGGGGACAACTCATGATCTCAGGCTTGGACTTGTTCTATTTGGGTGATGGCTCAACATATGAGTAGACAGCTGGATGTAGGAAAGACCTTGAGCTAGAAAGAGAAACTTGGCTGCCAAGAGCAGAGTGATGACATTTAAATCTGTGAGACTGGATAGGGCTGCCAAGGAGAGAGGAAAATGAAGTCTCATTGTTGGAGAATTCCTGAGCTGCAGAGTAGAAGAGGAAGAAAAGACAGCCAGGAAGGACACAGGGTGATAGGAGGACGGAGGCTAGTGCCTGCTCGGCTCTTCAGAGAAGCACTCAAGAGGCCCAGTGTGGGGAGGGGAGGCAAGCACAGGCACATACAGAGGAGACAAGCAACTGATCCACTCATTTGCTGGTGACACAAGCAGGCCATGCCTGCTGTCAGAGCAGGTGTCAGCAGCAAGCAGATTGACACACCAGTTTTTCCTTCCCTTCTCTAGATTTTAGTCAGCATGATGTCTACTTTGCCAGTGTGGCAAGGGGAAGGGACAGGAGTTGACCCTTGAGGAGTGTGCCATCCCTCCTAGTCCAGATTATAACTGTGGGACATTTCAAGCAGCATGTAGATATGCAACTGTTTAGTTTCTTTTTTTTTTTTTTTAAAGATTTATTTATTTACTATATGTAAGTACACTGTAGCTGTTTTCAGACACACCAGAAGAGGGCACAAGGTCTCATTGCGGATGGTTGTGAGCCACCATGTAGTTGCTGGGATTTGAACTCAGGACCTTTGGAAGAGCAATCAGTTCTCTTAACCACTGAGCCATCTCTCCAGTCCTGTTTAGTTTCATTATATTCAACATACAAGAAGTTACTAGCCATACAAAGAAGGGATGACAAAGAAACATAAAAATCTAATGAGAAGAGAAATCAAATTTATGAGAAACATAACAACATAGTCTGGAGAGATGGCTCAGAGGTTAAGAGCAAGTGCTGTTCTTGTGGAGGGTCTGAGCTTGGGTCCTAGCAGACATATCAAGTGGCTCTCATCCCCTGGAACTTCTGCTCCAAGAATCCAATACTGTCTTCTGGCCTCCATGAGCACAGGTGCTAATGTGTGCATAATTCATATTCAGACACAGATACATACACATAACTAAAAAATCTTAACAATACGTTCTCAAGGAGCTGAAAATACAACTATAACACAATTCATTGCATAGGCATGACGGCCAATTTCACTGTCAGTGCGACTGGATTTAGAATCACTTAGGAGATGTACCTCTGGGGATGTCTGAAGGGATTTCCAAAGGAATCCAGCCCTACCCTGAATGTGGGTGGCATCATCCCTTGGGATGGAATCTTGGACTGAATAAAAAGGTGAAAAGCAATACCATCAGACCCTCTCTCTGCTTGCTAGCTAGCCTTCCCAGATGTGAAAGGTCCATGGTTCCTGCTGCCATGACAGACTGTGCTCTTTTAAACTCTGAGACAAAAAAAAAAAAAAAGTGCTTGCTGCATAAAAGTGGAGTTCATCTCCTATGTGTAAGCAGCCACGTGTTCTTGGTGTTATGGAAGCCCAGCTCCAAAGGAGAAGACGACAAGGGCATCACTGGGGCTTGCTAGCCTCCAGTGTAGCTGTAGCTGAGTGAGAAAATGCCAGACTCCGGCTCAGGTAGAAAGTATGCCTCAAATAAATAGAGAGAAAATGACAGAGGAGGGCACAGACACCCTCTTCTTGCTTCTGTGCTACACAAAAGCACAGGTCTCTACACATATGTACTATAAAAACATATAACACAACTAAATGCATAAGTCTTTTAAAATGTAAGCAGTTACTTAATGAGCTTAACAGCAGACTGAGTATTATGGAAAGAGAAACAAGATCTTGAAGACAGAGCAATAGAAATCATGTAAATGGAGGCTCAGCCAGAGCAGAACCTGAGGACAGGAGGGAGATGAGTAACAGGCATGCTATCATCTACTTGCCAAAGGCCTAGCACGTGTACGCTTACAGTTTTACAAGAAACTAAGACTTGGGAGGGACTAGAAAATTTTTAGAAGAAAAAAAGATTTTGGGCTGGGCAGTGGTGGTGCACCCCCCCCCCCCCCCCCCCCCCCCGCACCACCGAGACACCACTGCCCGGCCTGGCGCACACCTTTAATCCCAGCACTTGGGAGGAGGAGGCAGGCAGATTTCTGAGTTCGAGGCCAGCCTGGTCTACAGAGTGAGTTCCAGGACAGCCAGGGCTATACATAGAAACCCTGTCTGGCTATATAGAGAAACCAAAAAACCAAAACAAACAAACAAAAAAAACCAAAAAAATTGTTTTTTTTTTTTTTTTTGTATTTCACAGAAACTATAAAATTTACAGGTTTCAAAAGCTCAGCCATACATGGTGACACATGCCTTTAATCCCAGCATTTGGGAGGTGAAGGCAGATGGATCTCTGTGATGTCAGCCTGGTCTACACAGAGTTCCAGAATGGTCAGGGCTACATAGGAAGATGGCATTCAAAAGAAAAAAAATACCTATAATATTCTACTCAAAAAAATGAAGGTGTGGATGGTAAAGCTAGTTCGATGGATAAATATTTGCTAACAACTTGAGTCTGATCCCCAGAACACTTGCATGGTTCACTGAGCATCAAGGCTTCCAGGACAGCAAGCTTGCATTCATTCACATGCTTTGCTCAATGGGACTCACTGAGCCTAAGAGATGGATATCAATCCTACTAAGATTAAAACTTACCCAGAATTCTTGCAGTTCTGTCAGATGGCTGATATTCTCAATCTTTTTTATTCTATTTGATGCAATATCCAACATGGTGAGTTTGTTCTAAAATAAGAAAATATTTTCTGTATTATTAAAGTTCCATAGTAGCATGCAAGCACATGCAACAGTGTGGAGCTGAGCTGAAGGCTGCAGGAGAGCCGCCCTCTGGCCTTGGTTTGGCTTTGATGATTCTCAGGTCGATGCCACCTACTCACTCTCTGAGGTTTTCCCAGCTGGACCTGATTTGAGTGTTTCTGCTCAAAATCTCATGAGGCTCCCAGTGTGTCTGTAATTTCTGTCAGTCTGAAGGCCTCATAACCACAGGGGACCCCAGTGAGCCCCCTGCTCCTCTTCTTGTGGTCTGGGAAGAGCAGTGACCCTGAGCTTTGAAGAGGGAGTGAAGGACCAAGCTTGCAGCATGTCTGTAAATTTATGAGGAGATACACAGTGCCAGATTACCCTACAGTGGAGTTCCTCTCTTCAGTGAGGCTAGATACACCAGGCACACAGCGGCAGTAGGAGTAACAGACCTTCCTGCCTTGGACAAAGCTACCTGGGGCAATACCAGGAAGGCCTAGGTATTGAGGAAAGACCATGTTGAAAATTGCTGGGACTTAAAAGGAATCAGCAGCAAGGGCAAGTGTAATCTAAGCAAGGGAGGAATGGTGTCTGTGATGCCATGTCCTACAGAACACAGCATTTCAGCGTTGTGGGCTCGCTCTCTCTCTCTCTCTCTCTCTCTCTCTCTCTCTCTCTCTCTCTCTCTTTCTGAGACAGGGTTTCTCTGTGTAGCCCTGACTGTCCTGGAACTAGCTCTGTAGATCAGGCTGGTCTCAAACTCAGAAATCCACCTGCCTCTGTTTCCTGAGTACTGGGATTAAAGGTGTGTGCCGCTACCACCTAGTTCATATCATTGTGTGTTATGATGTACTCTAGAAGTGCATGACAGATGTCGTCTGGAACACATCATCTCAGCTTGGGGAACTGTGTTAAAGTTTATAGTTATAGTTCAACATAGGAACAATTTCATAGTTAAGAT
>JADRCD010071266.1:0-16445 GCA_019843815.1 Montemys delectorum | reverse complement strand
ACACACACACACACACACACACACACACACACACACACACACACACTTGGGACCATCTACTGGAAAGTGGGAAAGCTACCAGTGAGAACAAATTCAAAAACAATGATTTTCCCTCTGCCATCAGCTGACAAGTGCCAATAGATCTTCCTTGAGGAAGAGCATCTCCTCCATTTATGCAGGAATTTTGGCTGACTTAATCTTATGTACATAATGGCAGCTACTAAGAGTTCATGAATGCAATGTCTTGCCCTGTCCAGAAGACAGCATTTTACTTCATTCTTTTCCATCCCCCAGCTCTTACAATCTTTCCTCTTCTTCCATGGCATTCCCTGAGCCTTGGGAGGATTGGGAGTGAGGTGGGGAAGAAGGGTACAGAGATAGTGGTAGAGGAAACACAGAGGCCAAAAAGCAGAAGGAAACTAAAGAAGAAAAATATTGCTCAATAGTGGAAAATGCAAGCTAACTTAGATGGATATATGAAAGAGAATAACGAAAAGAATTACTTTATTTTGGACAGTCCTATTAGGCAGCCCTGACAAACTCAGATATCCATCTTCCTCTGCCTCCCAAGTGCTGAGATTAAAGGCGTGGGCTATCATACCCAGCTTGCAAAATGCTGTTAAAATCCTGCTAACTGTATAGTAAAGCAGAAAGAATCACAGGGGCTAAAATAAAAGGGAGAGGAAACGATGGGGTGTTGAGTTAGCTTCTTTCTGGCCTCTTGAAAATTGGACACTGGATTATACACATGGAGTTGGAGAAGTGTCAAGGAAACCTGTAAATTCAGGCCCTTCCTATGATTCATGTTGGACAAATATCTGAAGTCAGCCACAGCTATCTTCACATTGGTAATTTTCCTTCTTTGAGTACCAGGGGCCTCTGCTGGCCACATTTAACTTTGCAGTTTGTGGGTTGGGCACGTTCTCAGTGTTGAGTGAGACTGGGCGGATGATTTCCCTTCAAGTGGCTGTATTAGCTGAGGTGTGACTCCCACGTGTGTTAGAGGTGAGGTTAGCACTGAGATTGCTGCAGTGCTTTCAAGACACCTTAAGTATTTTAATCACATAACTGGAAGGATGCAATGGTGGGTACCAAGTCTCAAGCTCTATGGGAGTAGTTTGGTCCAGAATTTGACTATTCTGCCCACCTCAGGCCTCAGTCCTTTCAAACTCTGAGGGCGGTTCTCTGTTGGTGAGATCTGTTTTGGGTCTCCAAGAGTGGGGCGGACTTTCCCCATGCACTCACTTCGAAGAAGCCTGAGCTGAAGCTCCTGCCACCTCTCCGGGTCTTTCTTTACTCAGAAGCTATGGCAGGACAAATTGAGGCTCCCTGATCTGTACATGTTTTCTGATCTGAGTCCCTTGGAGTGGCTCAGCTTTTAACAATAGCTGATCTCTTAAGATGGCAGCTGGCTGCTCCTCTCCTAATCACTGAGCAAACCGAATGGATTTTTCTTTCTCTGTATTGCTGATCTGTACACCAGAGGAATCACTTTCTCATGAAAATGCAGAGCTAGATCTGGGACTTGTGAGGGCTTTAGGTTTGTCCTGAGAATGGGGCTTACCTTTTGGAAGTGGCTTCTGGTTTCCCTTTGTACTAGGAAATGGGGCAGCCAAGGCTGTGCTCAGCGTTCAGGCCAAGCATCATTGTTTCTGTTCTCCTTTGGTACCCTTTTATTTTGTGGATTTCTCTCTTTTGGGTATAGTCAAGTTTCTCTCATTGTGATACCATCCTTCACTCACTTACAAAGAGGCTGCCTCTAATCTGCTATCTTATCTTGAAATCAACATCCAAAGTTTAGTCCTTGTGGCAGACAGGGAGTCCTAGAACCCCATGAATAACAAAGAAAGACTGCATTTTACCCCATTCGTTCCTGGGAAAAGAGACTATTGATTGGGGTCCAGTAAATAAATTCCCCATCTGGAAAGAAAAAGCAGGCCAACTATTGGGATTTTATTCTCTATCTTCACATAGAATATTTCATTTAAACTCTTTTTTTTTCCTTTTTTAAAATTAATTTATTTTTTACACTCCATATTTTATCCCCCTGCCCCCATCCACCCTCTGACTGCTCCACATCCCACACCTCCTTCCCACATTGCCTGTCTCCACGTGGATGCCCCCATCCCCACCCCACCTGACCTCTAAACTCCCTGGGGCCTCCAGTCTCTTAAGGGTTAGCATCATCTCTGACTGAACACAGACCTGGAAGTCCCCTACTGTATGTGTGTTGGGGGCCTCATATCAGCTGGTATATGCTGCCTGGTTGGTGGTCCAGTGTTTAAGAGATCTCGAGGGTCCAGATTAATTGAGACTGCTGGTCCTCCTAGAGGGTCGCCCTCCTCTTCAGCTTCTGTCAGCCTTCCCCAATTTAACAACAGGGGTCAGCTGCTTCTGTCCATTGGTTGGGTGCAAGTATCTGCATCTGACTCTTTCAGCTGCTTGTTGGGTCTTTTGGAGGGCAGTCATGATAGGTCCCTTTTTGTGAGTGCTCCATAGCCTCAGTAATAGTATCAGGCCTTGGGACTTCCCCTTGAGCTGGATCCCACTTTGGGCCTGTTGCTGGACCTTCTTTTCCTTAGGCTCATTAACCTCTTAATATTATGATATGAGAACAAATTATTTTCAGAGGAGACACTTGTATGTGTTTTACTTGTTTGTCATATTGCATATTTATTACTTTGTGTGTATATTTGTGAGTGTGTAATATGTTTGTGGACACATGAGTGTCATGGTGCATATGTGAAGGTCAGAGGACAATTTTGTAGACTTGGCCCTTTCTAATCTTTTTTTTTTTAAGAATCATTTATTCACTTCCTTTATGTAAATGAGTACACTGTAGCTGTCTTCAGACATACCAGATGAGTGTATCAAATACTATTATAGATAGTTTTGAGCTACCATGTCATGGCTAGGAATTGAACTGAGGCTCTCTAGAAGAGCAGTCAGTGCTCTTAACTGCTGAGCCAGCTCTAGCCCCCTCTGTCTTTTCTTCTTACCATGTGTGCTCCAGGAATGAAACTGAAGTTGTCAGCCTTAGTAGCAAGCTCTCCCACCCTCTGAGCCATTTTATCAGTTCAAGGAAAATATCTTAAAAGACTATAATAATGGATAGTGTTTCACTTCCAGATACCACTTTAAGGATTATTCATCTCCTGTAGCAGTCTCTTGTTTTCAGGGTGTATAAACCTCAACTTTGGGCATGTAAATATTCTCTCTCATTGGACGGGCATGCTAGTGAGTCACTTGGGGAGCATTGTCTTATGCTATTCATGTACATTTTGTCTACATATTTGACACTCATTTTAATGTGCTAATTCCCCTATATTTTAATGTAGGATATGCTTATTTTTCCTAGAATTGAGAAACATGAACATAAGTTTGACTCAGTTCCACCTGAAAGGAATGCATGAAGAAATCCAAGGCTACAGGAACAAGGATTTAAGGAAATCTTAAAAAAAAAAAAAAAAACCCACTTTCTTCCAAAATTCAAGATGGTTGAAATCCAGATTCTCTCTAGGGCATTTCCCAGGATAATGAAGGCAGCATCCTCTATTTGACAATTCCAAGAGTTTATCTATTCTCCTTTTTTCACTCCTACCACATTAAGCACACAGAACTCTGGAGTAGCATGAGACACAGTTGGATTTGTGATTGAAGTGATATAGAGAATGCACAGAACACTGGGAAAATACCTAGTTTATAATATCCCATGAAAGACTATGATGTTAATACCCAAAGAACAGTTTCAAATTCATTATTTTTAACTATGAGCTGGACATTACAGACAAGATGAAGAAAAACAAGAGCATATAACATCACTTGATGTGCTAAACAATATTCTAGCCAGACATGGTGGCATAAGTTTACCTTCTAATACTGAGAAGGTTGGGCTATATAGCAAGAGCCTATTTCAGACCAAGCAATCAACAAATAGAAGAAACAACATCTTTCCATTTTGTCACCTGTGGGCCATGGCTAAAGGTTGCAAGACTGTTGCTCTACCTATAGGTGCTAGAGTCATAATCAAGGGAGTGAAAGAGCAAAGGGAGAAGACAGGTGAGATTTCCGCATTCTTAGGTTGCCTCTATGAGGGGCTCTTTTGGAAGCCCCACTTTTGTAGGTGATCTCATAAATACTTGTTTGGAGCATAAGAATACTTTTTAAAAAATGCCTGGCATCAGATCCCCTAGAAATGGGTTGATGGATGGTTGGGAGTCACCATGTGGGTGCTGAGAGCTGAACCTGGTTCCTCTGCATGTGTAGTTAGTACTTAGCCACTGAGCCATCTTTCCAGCCCCCTGTAGTTGTACTTTTTCATTCCCCTCTATCATCATCCTTCATCTTCCTCTCCTTCTTCTCCTCTATCTGCCCCATTTCCTCTTCCAGATACTTTCCCTCCTTCTTAAATCCTTATTCTTATTTGTGTGTTTGTGGGGGAAGAATAAAAATATACTCAGTATTTCAAATAATATTTTATTAATTATAGTCACTGTGTTGTAAAATAAATCTTTTTAATATCTTTCTTCTAACTCCAACTTTATACCCTTTGGCATCATTTAGTTTTATCCCTCTCACTGCAACTCCCATAACCCCATTCTATCCTTTGCTTCTACAGTGTTGTTAGATTACACTTATAGCTTATTCACTTGACGTAATGTCCTCTGGGCTCATCCACATTGTTGAGAGTGACAGAATTTCTTTGTTTTAATGTTGGAATAGTATTCTATTATGTATATTTCTTTATTTTGTTCATCAGTGATGGACATATATATTGACTCGTTTCATGGGTATGGTGTATTTTGCTGCAATAACTATGGGGTGAAGATTTCTCTTTAACATACTGATTTAATTTCATTTGAATATATATACATATGTAAATATATATGTATATCAACATTGCTTGCTCATTTGGTAGTTCTAGTTTTAATTTTTCTGAAGATGATTAGAACAACGTATGAGTATGCATACTGTCTTAGGGTTTCTATTGCTGTGAAAAGATATCATGACTACAACTACTCTTATAAAGGAAAACATTTAATTGGGGTTGGATTACAGGTTCAGAGGTTTAGTCCATTATTCTCATGGTGGTTTGAATGAAAATGGCCCCCATAGGCTTACAGGGACTAGCACTCTTCTTTTTGTTTGTTTTGTTTTGTCATATTCTTTAAAATTTATAAAATATTGTAACAATAAAAAATGAGTTGTATAAAAGTTGTTTGACATAAAACAATCAATTAAACAGTCTTATGTAGATGCTTGTCTGCAGCAATACTGAAAATATATATGTTCTTCTCAATTTAAATTTTAAATAACTCCTAACATATTTGCTGTATATTTTAAAATAATACATCACTACTAGTTTTTTTTAATGAACATAAGTACATAAAATCTTTTTGTTTGCTTGTTTGTTTTGTTTTTAGTAGAGTTTAAAATCTTGGTTCTTACTGTGGTACAACCCCCAAATAAGAACAAATTTTAGACATTGGAATTCATGGTAATAAGGCTGTTACTTCAATGCCCCTCACATCATCAAAGGATTTTACGTCCATCATAGCTAAGCTAAGAGTTGACAGTTCTGCTGTGCCAAGGAATGAATTGTAGGCACGATTTTTGGATACAGACTTCCTGCTATGGTCAAAGCTATTTGACTGGAGTGATTGTCTTCAGTCTCAGCCCACAGAGAACAGGTTACACTCATTTAAGAAATGGTGTGTATATTAAGATGGCCTATCCATGAAGTCATTCACCAACTGTTTCAATGAACAATGGTTCTACTTGGAGGGTGGCACAGACATTAGGTGAGGGTAAGATTCTGGTTCATTGGCTATGATGATTTTGAAAAGCATTCATCTCAGAGAAAGAGTAACTTATAAAGTCCTCTTCTTCAAAATTAATACAATAGTTACAAACATCAAGCAAAGCATTCAGTTTCACTCTTTGTTGTTCTCTTGTAAGCCACCTCCCAAGTTAATTGTTTACGTTTCTTTTGGCTGTATAAATAATTTTGAAATACGTAAGCTGTTCTGAAAACCATAGTATAGTATAAAACATGAAATAAACAATAGAGAGGCTGAGATAAGAGAAGCATGGTTTCAAGACCATTGTGTGGTACCCAGCAAGACACTGTCACATTACAAACAAGCAGAAAGTGTATATGGATTGTACAATATTGAACCTATTTCTCCAATTACCAAATTAGAGACCACAAGATGGTAGCCAACAAATTTCCAATTCCTCATACTTTTGAATTTGAATCTATTAGGATAAGTTGGTAATATTAATTTTCATATTAAAAGATATTAAGAAAAAGTAATTGTTATTTCCTGCTATTTTTGTTAGAAGTGGAATTATGTTTGTGTGAATTTGTTGAAAGGTTACCTTCTTGCTTCTTTTAGGGTGTAGTTTTGCTCCTTATGTTGATGTTTTCCATCTATTATCCTTTGAAGGGTTGGATTTGTGGATAGATATTGTGTAAATTTGGTTTTGTCATGGAATATCTTGTTTTCTCCATCTATGGTAATTGAGAGTTTTGCTGGGTATAGTAGCCTGGGCTGGCATTTGTGTTCTCTTAGGGTCTGTATGACATCTGCCCAGGATCTTCTTGCTTTCATAGTCTCTGGTGAGAAGTCTGATGTAATTCTGATAGGCCTGCCTTTATATGTTACTTGACCTTTTTCCCGTACTGCTTTTAAAATTATTTCTTTGTTTAATGCATTTGGTGTTTTGATTATTATGTGACAGGAGGAATTTCTTTTCTGGTTCAGTCTATTTGGAGTTCTGGAGGCTTCTTGTATGTTCATGGACATTACTTTCTTTAGGTTAGGGAAATTTTCTTCTATAATTTTGTTGAAGATATTTACTGGCCCTTTAAGTTGGGAATCTTCACTCTCTTCTATACCTATTATCCTTAGGTTTGGTCTTCTCATTATGTCCTGGATTTCTTGGATAGTCTGGGTTAGGAGCTTTTTGCTTTTTGCATTTTCTTTGACTGTTGTGTCAATGTTTTCTATGGTGTCTTCTGCCCCTGAGATTTTCTCTTCTATCTCTTGTATTCTGTTGGTGATGCTTGCATCTATGACTTCTGATCTCTTTCCTAGGTTTTCTATCTCCAGGGTTGTCTCCCTTTGTGAATTCTTTATTGTTTCTATTTCCACTTTTAGATCTTGGATGGTTTTGCTCATTTCCTTCACCTGTTTGATTGTGTTTTCCTGTAGTTCTTTAAGGGATTTGTGTTTCCTCTTTAAGGGCTTCTAGCTGTTTACCTGTATTCTCCTGTATTTCTTTGAGGAAGTTATTTATGTCCTTCTTAATGTCCTCTATCATCATCACGAGAAGTGATTTTGGATCTGAATCTTGCTTTTCCAGTGTGATGGTGTGTCTGAGACTTGCTATGGTGGGAGATTTCTGATGATGCCAAGTAACCTTGGTTTGTGTTGCTTATTTTCTATGCTTGCCTCCTGCCACCATCTGATTAACTCTAGTGCTACCTGCCCTGGCTAAATCTGACTGGAGCCTGTCCTTCCTGTGATCCTGGTTGGGTCAGAACTCCTCAGAGTCAAGCTGTCTCTGTGATCCTGTGATTCTGGGATCCTGGGCCCCTTAGAATACCTGGGAGTAGAGCCTCCTCTGGGAATTATGGAACTTGCTGCAGAGTTTCTGCCCAAGGTCTGCTCAGGACACCAGCCCAGACAGACTGGAAGGAACCCATGCTACTTGGCTGGAGGCGTTCCTGTGTGCCTGAGTCCTGCCAGTCCCAGTTACTCCCAGTGTTGGGGCAGATGTTGTGTCCTCCTCACCTCTGATCCTAGGATCCTGGGTGTGTCAGAGTGCCTGGGAGTGGAGCTTCCTCTGGGTGTTGTGGGACTAGCTGCAGAATTTTCGCCCAAGGTTTCCTTAGGGCACAGGCCCAAACAGACACAGGACTGTCACTCTTAAGAGATGTGGCCTTGTAGGAGTAGGCATGGTCTTGTTGTATGAAGGATGTCACGGGGGGAAGGGGGCTTTAAGGTCTCAGATCCTCAAGCCAGGCCCCATGTCACTCTCTCTTCCTACTGCCTGCTGATCCAAATGTAGAGCTCTTAGTTCTTTCTCTAGCATCATGTTTGCCTGAACTCTGTCTGCCATGTTTCCCACCATGGACAAAACCTCTGAACTAACTGTAAATCAACTCCCAATTAAATATTTTTCTTTATAAGAGTTGCCATGGTCATATAGTATCTTCACAGCAATCGAAATCCTAACTAAGCCAATTGTCATGGCTAGAAGCATGACTACACATAGGCAGACATAGTGCTGGAGAAGCACTATGAACTGAGAATTCTACACTTAGATCAGCAGGCAGCAGAGAGAAACAAGAGACACTGGGCTTGGCTTGAGCATGAAACCTCAAAGTCCTTACCCAGTGACACACTTTCTCCAACAAGGTCATACCTACTAATTACACCACTCCCTATTAAGTCTATGGGGACAATTTTTATTTAAAACACCACACATATGGATGACAACTTATAATGAAATTTAGTGCTTTGTGTGCTAATCTAAAAAATTAAATTTGAAAATTAGAATAACTTTAAGGTGATATTTTTAATAGGACACAATGCAGGTCTGAATAATGGCAGGTCCTGTCAGTAGGCAAGCAGGAAGAAGTGATAGGCAACTATCAATATAGAGTAGAACAAGAAAAATGCATACATATATGTATATGTATAAACTTGTATGATTGAAAGAGAGACTTTGGACCCATTACTTACAACATTTGGGAGAGATGGTGATAAAATGTGTGGTTCTTATCTAGAACCATGGTTCTAAGCTTCAGAACAAATGTATTTAAATCTTAGCTGTTAACAATCGTGACCTTGATAGATTTCTGTTTTGCTTTGTTGTAGGTGCATATACATCTTTCATGCTTACAGTAGAGGCTAGGGTTATTTAAGGATGAAGTGAAACCATATTTTCACAATGCTTTTCCCATCCACTAACCAACACTATAATTTCTAGCACAGAGATCACAGTAGGACCATTTTCATGATTTCAAATTAGAGAGCAAAACTATTATCAGCCCATAAAGAAGAGACTTGGATGCAACAAAAGGAGTCACCTCTTAGGTTATATTTCTTGTAGAGTGAAGACCATTTAGTTAGGAGCATTGACTCCACAAGGACTGGTCTTTGTGTTCTAGTGCCATGTATTAAAAAGGAAGAGCATGACAGAAGTTTGGGGGTTTGGGACTATAAAAAATGACACATGCCTTGATTTTAAAAACACTCTTTCTAACAGGTCTTATAACTCTCACATTGCCATCAGCTTCCATGCAATCTTGGAGGATGACATTGAATGATATGACAGAGAAAGTGATAGGGAAACTATAAAATTGTCAGGAGGCCTTGAAACGTCCTTGTTGTCATTGGCCTTCAGCAACCCATTCAGTATTCCAATATACACAAAAACTTAATCAGACAACTTAGATGTTATCCTACAATTCCGAATTGCTTATATTCTGACATTTATACTATTCTTATTCTGTATTACACTGTAGGACCAGAGTGGTCTTTGAATAAAATGAACATGTGTTGATGGTATTTTTGTTCAATAATCAATATAGATTTATACTTTTGAACAGGCTTCATAAAATTTCTCATACCTAAAGAACTGTGTCTCTAGACTATGAATCACATGTCTGATTCAGTGAACAATTAGGCCAGAGCAGCTATTTGTGGTCAGGCAAAAGCTCTAATGGAAGTATCTGACTGCATGGATTCCATGCAGCCATCTCACCCATAAGTAACATTGTACTTAAGGATTGAATCAACAGGAAGCATTTTATTGGTCACTTTGAGTTCATCCAGCACAGAATCTGAAAGGGGAGTGAGGACTGAAGAAACTGGGACATATTTAACTGAGAAAAACAGGAACTAATCAGAAACAAGATCACCTTCTTTAAATATTTAAAGGACTATCAGACTCAAAAGGATGTTTTTATACTGTATTGACTTAAAAGGCATACAAGTTACCAAAGAGGGGATTCAATCCAGAGTGAAAAGGGACAGTTCTAACAAAAGAAGTTGCAGATTTACAAGAGTTATTTATCTCTGCAGGCAAGAGTCATGCATAGGAATAGAAGAAAGTCAACAAAGATTTTTGCTTTAGATTGGATAACAGATTGGATTTCTTAAAATTCCCTCTCTCTCTCTCTCTCTCTCTCTCTCTCTCTCTCTCTCTCTCTCTCTCTCTCTCTGTGTGTGTGTGTGTATGTGTGTGTGTGTGTGTGTGTGTGTGTGTGTCTTTCTTTGTGTGTGTGTCTGTGTGTGTTAAGTGTGAATACACTTGCACACATCTATGTGTGTAGGTGCCCTGGGAGGCCAGAAGAGGTCATTGGGTTCCCCTGGAGCTGGAACTGGAGCTGGAGCTGGAGCTGGAGCTGGAGCTAGAGCTGGAGCTGGAGTTTCAGGCACCTGAAAGCCCCTCAATTGTGGGTGCTGTAAACTGAACTTGGGTCTTCTAGAAAAGCAGCAAACATTCTTTTTTGGGGGAGGGGGTGTTCTTTTTTCTTTCTTTCTTTTCTTTTTCTTTTTTTTGGATTGGATATTTTCTTTATTTGCATTTCAAATGTTTTCCCTTTTCCAGGTATCCCCTTTAGAAACATTCTATTCCATACCCCTTCCCCCTGCCTCTATGAGGGTGCTCTCCCACACACCCTCTCCTGCCCTTCCGCTCTGGCAATCCCTACACTGGGACATAGAATACACTCAGGCCCAAGGGCCTCTCCTCCCACTGATGTCCAACAAAGCCATCCTCTGCCACATATATGGCCAACACCATGGGTCACTCAATGTGTATTCTTTGGTTGGTGGTCCAGTCCCCAGGAGCTGCAGGGGTGGGGTTCTGACCTGTTGACAGTGATGCTCCTTCCATGGGGCTGCAAACCCCCTCAGCTTCTTCAGTCCCTTCTCCAACTCCTCCATCAGGGACCCCTGAGCTCAGTCCAATGGTTGGCTGCGAGCTTCCACCTCTGTATTTATCAGACTCTGGCAGAGCCTCTCAGGGGACAGCCATATCAGGCTCCTGTCAGCAAGCACTTCCCAGCATTCACCATAATGTTCTGGTTTGGTGGTTGTATATAGGAAGGATCCCCAGGTGGGGCAGTCTCTGGATGGCCTTTCCTTCAGTCTCTGCTCCACACTTTGTCTCCGTATTTCCTCCTCTGAGTATTTTGTTCACCCTTCTAAAAAGCACTGAAGCATCCATATTTTGGTCTTCCTTCTTCTTGGGCACTTTTAATCACTGAGTCATTTCTCCAGCTCTGCAGTTTAGATTTCTATAAATACCTCTGCTGACCCCCTGAGTTCACTCTAACAGCCACAGTGCTCTTCAGAAAGAAAATGTTTGTCAAGTGTTGTGGCACATGCCTTTAATCCCAGCAATGGGGAGGCTGATCTGGGAGGATCATGGGTTTCTAGCCAGCCTGGGCTATATAGTGAGAGCTGCTTCAGAAAACAACATTTGGAAAGCTGAGACCAGATCCTCTAAAACATTCCATTCTTTTTATTACATTTTAGGCATTGAGGGTATTACCAGATTGTTGTTAGGAGTTTTGTGTATCCTGGTAGCTAATAAGCTTTCTAACAGAAGCACCTAGAGCCCTCTCAGAGGGCTGTTATGTTTTGATGAAATTTTGATACATTTTCCCTTTTGTTATGTGATCCACTGACATGAAGGTCACAGTTTCAAGCTCTGCCTTCAAAGCACAAAGGATTTCTTTTATCACTAGTGTCTTTTTCCAAGCTCATTTAAAAAAAAATACTTTGTGCTCCAAACAGAGAAAGCAGGCAGCAACTTACATACCAAGGCCTCCAAATTTTATTCCTTAACTCATAGCTCCCTGGCACTGACATATGACACTCTCCTCTGCTCTCCTCATTTGCCTAGCAGAAGGCCAGCAAAGGCTGGGGGAAGCAGACTAAAGGCCACAGGCTTCGTGGGTCTGAGGCAGAGAACACAGACTGTCACATAACTCTCTCTTCTCTAAATTTGAAACACTTTTGCCTAAACAGAAATGATGTATCTTTTCAGCAACTTTTAGCTTACAATGCCAAGTATGACATGTATTATCCATGTATCCATCGCATGTAGATAAATGAAATCGGCACAATACAAAAGGCATAAGTAACCTTGTCTCCTGTCACCAAAGAAGTGAAGAAGAGGAAAAATCCTTTAGTGGTCTCAGCAGATCAATATTGGACTCTCAAGCAGGAAATTGTGGTGTGCTCATGTAGAGAGCTACTCAGACATAGTCTGCATCAGCTTCGGAGCCAGACATCCTGACACAGGCTAACATAATGGCTCACAGGCATTGAATGGCTTCTTGAATTGCAGTCTAAATTCTCCCACAATATCCCCAACTCAGAAGTTCCTTTACAAAGCAAACTGAAGATGAAAGAGGATGAAATAGCTCCAAGTAAGTTTTTAGTCTCCTAATTCAGACGAATTACAACCCAGGAAACTAAGAAAGCTCACAAATGAGATGATGACAGAATTATTGTTTACCTCTTTTGGGTGGGAAATTGACAAGCTAAACAGAGAAAGCTGAGATGACAAAGTAGATAGAAAGCCATTTTCATGAGAGGGAAGGAGATAGCTTTCACATACTATGGCTGGATGACCTTGACATTGATTTTTCAGAGATGTTAAAAAAATGCACTTAGAGAATAATTTATTCATTCTTAGCAAATGTTGTAGGAGTTCTTAGGACTGAATATGGGTTTGTAAGGAAGAAATGAAGTAAACTAACCTATGTTTTCTTAATTGTGTTATCATATCGTCACTATAAATCAGAAAATATAACAGAGCAATAATCTGTATTATTTTTAAAACCAACTTGGTGATGTGTAATTTGCATCCATAAAACCGCAGCTGCTTAAACTGTACAGTATTATGAGTGACACGGCTGAGCAGGTAAAGGGAGTCGCCGATGAGCTTCTCTACCTGTGTTCCACTCCTGGATCTCACGGAGTGGAAGGAGAGAAACCCAGACTCTTGAATTGTCCTCTGATTTCCACATGAGATTTGTGGCACACACTTTCCTCCCACTCAAAATAAATAAATGTAAACAATACATTTTAAGATGTGTGTACCCATGTAACCATCACTGCATTCAGAATAGAGAACACTTTTATTGTCCTAGAATGAATTCTTGTAACCCTTGACTCTGACGCTTCCCCCTGCTCCTGGCGCCAGGCAAGCATATGCTTCCCTTTCACCACTATATTGATTGTTAGTTTTCTAGAATTTCATGTAACTGGAGTTTTGCCATACGTAAAATTTTAGATTTGGCTTTTATATCCTGCCTATTTGATGAAATTGCACATATTTAATAATAAAGTTTTATTGGTGACTGCATTTGCAAGGTGCTAATTAATGAATCAATTCTAATATGACAAGAATTTTTGGTGTCAGTCACAGGGATGTATGTGTTTTTGGTGTCCTTTGGATTTAATTATTTTTTGAGACAAGGTCTCCCTATGTAGCCCAGGCTGGACTTGACTTCACTTGTATAACCCTAACTGGACTTGAATTTATAAATATTCCTCCCCTCTTAGCCACCAAAGATTACAGGCATGTGCCACTCATTATATACTCCTTTAACTGTTTTTGTTTGTTTGTTTGTTTTAACCGATGGATTAAATTGCATACATTTATTGAGTATAATATTTTTTGAAGTATATGTCTGTTTCAAATAAATATATCTTTCATATATGCATATTGTGGGTGTCTAAATAAAGCTAATTAGCATAAGCATTATCACACATACCCAGCATATCTGTGGTGACATCACTGAAAATCTAGTTTCATGATTTTCAAAAATATAATATACATTTTGTAATAGAGCTACTGGACTGACTCCTTTGGCATCTCCCCAACCACAGTGACCTAGCTTCTCAAAACTGGCACTCCTCTGTACTTCTTTCGGTTCACCTTTTGAAGTTCTTTGCATGAGTGAGATCATGCAATATTTCCCAGGCATAGTTTACTTAACATAGTGTCCTACAGGTTCACAGTGCTTAGCGCGACAGATTTCTTTCTTTTTAAAGGATAGGTAGTATTCAACTCATATATATTATACAGATGCATCTCTATTACACTTTATGGTCACACTACATAGGTTAGCTCCACATTTTGGTTGTTTTGAAAAATGCTCAAATGAATATGGGAGTATAGAGATTTCTTTGGGATACGGTTTCAATTACTTTGGTGGCATACTCAGAAATAGATGGTTGGTTTACGTGATAGTGTTATTTTACATTTTGAAAGGATGTGCTTGTGTGTGCCCAGGTGCACTTGTATGTAAGGTGTATACATGTGTGTGGACAGAAAACAATCTTGGGTGTCATCTTCAGGAATACCACCTACTTCCTTTGACCAGGGTCTTTCATTAGATTGGAAATCAACAATTATTCTAGACTGGCTGGGCATTAAACCCAAGGATCCCCCCATCTCATTTCCCCAGTACTCCCCGCTCCCAACTGGGGATTGAACACAGGCCTTCTTCTCATTTACAAGTACATTATCAATGAATCTATCTGATCAGCGTGTACTTTAAGGTTTTTGAGAAACTACCAGATTGTTTTTAAAACTGGCATTGCTAATTTGTGTTCTTACCAACAATATCTAAGGTTTGTCTTTATCTAAGTCTTCAAGTACATTTGTTGTCTCTTGGATTTTTAATAATGGCCAATCAAATACCAACAGGGTCTGTTTAAGTCCTTTGACCATTTTTCAGTCAAGGTTGTTGGAATTGCTGATTTTGATGAGTTAAGTTTCTTATCTCCTCTATTTTGTATATTAACTACTTACTGGATGTATGAATTTCAACCATTTTCTCCTATTCTATAGGTTGTTTATTGTTTCCTTTATTGTGCGGAAGCCTCCTGGATAAAGTTTAATTTGTGTATTTGCACTTTTGGTGTCACTTCTCACTGTTTTTTTGAGTTTAGCATTCTTTTATTTTTAATTTATCTTTAATTTTTTTTTTTACAGTCCAGTCCTTATCCACCTCCCAGTCTGCCCTCCCACAGTTCCTCATCCCATACCTCCTCCCATGTCTCCAAGAGGATGTATCCACCCCTTCACCACTACCCCACCAGACCTGCCAACTATCTGGGGCCTCATGTCTCCTGAGGGTTAGGTGTATCTTTTCTCACTGAACCCAGACCAGGCAGTCCTCTGCTGTATATTCGTCAGAGGCCTTGTATCAGCTGGTGTGCTGCCTGGTTGGTGGCTCAGTTTCTGAGGCATTTCTGGGGTCCAGGGCAGTTGAGATTGCTGGTCTTCCTATGGGGCTGCCCTTCTCCTCAGCTTCTTCCAGCTTTTCAACCACAGGTGCCAGCAGCTTCTGTCCATTAGTTGGGTGCTAGTATCTTCATTTGACTCATTTAGCTGCTTATTGGGCCTCTTGGAGGACAACCTACAGATTGGGGGAAAAAAATCTTCGCTAACCCCACATCTGATAGAAGGCTAATATCCAAAATATTATATAAAGAACTCAAGAAGCTAACCTTCAAAAAAAAAAAAAAAAAAGCCAAACATAAGCCAAACCCATAAAATGGGCACAGGGAAAAATTTCTTAAACAGAACCCCAATAGCTTATGCTCTAAGATCAAGAATTGACAAATTAGACTTCATAAAATTGCAAAGCTTCTGTAAGGCAAAGGATACTGTTAGTAGGTTAAAATAGCAACCAACAGACTAGGAAAAGATCTTTACCAATATCTGATAGAGGGCTAATATCCAATGTATACAAAGAACTCAAGAAGTTAGACTCCAGAGAACCAAATAACCCTATTAAAAATGGGGTACAGAACTAAACAAAGAATTCTCAACTGAGGAATACAGAATGGCTGAGAAGCACCTAAAGAAATGTTCAACGTCCTTAGTCATCAGGGAAATGCAAATCAAAATGACCCTGAGATTTCACCTTATACCAGTCAGATTGGCTAGGATAAAAACCTCAGGTGACAACACATGTTGGAGAGGATGTGGAGAAAGAGGAACACTCCTGCATTGCTGGTGGGAGTGCAAACTGGTACAACTACTCTGGAAATCAATTTGGAGGTTCCTCAGAAAAATGGCAATCAATCGACCTGAAGAACAGCTATACCACTCCTGGGCATATACCCAAAAGATACTCCACCATCCCACAAGGACACTTAATCAACTATGTTCATAGTAGCTTTTTTCGTAATAGCAAGAAACTGGAAACAACCTATGTGGGAACATGAAAGGCAGCCTGTTCTCTGGTCGAGCTAGGTTTAAACCCTAGAGACCCAGCAGGTGTTCCTGCAAGGGATGGAAGGCTGTTTGTCACGCTCCCAGATACCAGGCTCCTGACATGAGGTCTCCGCTCTCCATAATTCTGTAGCCATCAGTCATGTAGGACAATGCCCCAA
>JADRCD010071255.1:0-10931 GCA_019843815.1 Montemys delectorum | reverse complement strand
GTTGTTGTTGTTGTTGTTGTTGTTGTTGTTGTTGTTTTTGTAGTTTTGTTTTTGTTTCTTTGGCTCTTTGGGGTTTGAACTTGCCTAAGAGTGACTTTACTGAGTCTTTGAAAAATATGCTCACAACAGTGCTCATCAATGTGACTCAGACAATTACTTTAGAACTGGCCTATAAGAATACACACTCATAAATCATTTACACAAAATTTGTAATTAAGCTTAAGTCTTTGAGGTTTTGGATGAAGAAAAGGCCAGATGAATGTCAAGACTAAACTTTGTAAGACTTGAGTCCTTCTTTGGGGAAGAGGTTGAAGGGACTGAGAACGTGCCCGCCCTTTGGCACAGCAGGGGTTTAGGATGCTAGTCTGCTCCCCAGGCTTCTGGGGTCCTGCTCTTGGATTCCTTCTCTTCCTCAACCTTCAGCTCAACTGGAGAGCATGCTGCCTCCCACCTGGCCATGGGCACTCTGGTTACACTCTTACACAGGAGGTCCTCAGTGTATCCAGGGATTTTATCTTCTCTCTAGATGTTCCCACGACCAATCCCAAGAAGTCAGGACATTCATTTACCAGGATTCATTGCATGTTCTTGAGACAAATCACATATGCTCAAGATTTCTTATTGGTCTGCCTTGGCCATGTGCCCACTCTGGCATGGAGAAGAGAATAGTAATTTCAAAAACTTTAGGGAGAGATGGATTTAAAATAGAACATCAAAGGCAACACATTAAGCACACTGCCCTCCGACTACAAGTACATCAGACGGTGCATGTAGTGTTTGAAGTATCATGCTGGACTAAAAAATATTCATTAACTATAAAACAGTATAAAAGTATAACAAAGGGTCTACACCTAGGAGGAACAGCAACGTTGGATCTGAATCCCTCTCTGCCCCTTCCCTGCAAGCAGAGAGCTTGCCTTCAGGGAGTGCTCTAACCCAGACGCTCGGGTGAGATCCTCCATTTTCTCTCTGGTAACTTTCTAAGGCAGGACCAGCTGGGAGGCACAGGCCTCACAAGTGGCAGGGCAGCCTGGTGAGGATCCTTTCTACCTCAGACCACACCTAGGAGGGATAACAGATTCACAGCCCTCTCTCCATCTTTCCTGTAAGTGGAGATCCTGTCTCGAGGGTGTACTCTGACCCCAGGACCCAGGACGGACAACTGATCCATAGCCATCTGCGCCTGGGTTTTACCAGAGGAGAGCTGATCTCCCAGAAGTACTGACACAGGCTTACAGAACCACAAGAGAAACAAGCTCTAGTCAGAGACAGCAGGAACATCTAACACCAGAGATCAACAGATGGCGAAAGGCAAACACAAAAATCCTACCAACAGAAACCAAGACTACTTGGCTTCATCAGAATCTAGTACTCCCACCACAGCAAGTCCTGGATATCCCAAAACACCAGAAAAGCAAGATTTGGATCTAAAAGCATATCTCATGATGGTACTAGGGGAATTTAAGAATAATAGGAGATCACAAGTAAACAAATTTGGATCTAAAAGCATATCTCATGATGGTACTAGGGGAATTTAAAGAATAATAGGAGATCACAAGTAAACAAATAAAAGCCCTTAAAGAGGAAACACAAAAATTCCTTAAGGAATTACAGGAAACACAAACAAACAGGTGAAGGAATTGAGCAAAACCATACAGGACCTAAAAATGGAAGTAGAAACAGTTAAGAAATCACAAAGAGAGACAACTCTGGAGTTAGAAATCTTAGGAAAGAAGTCAGGAAACATAGATGTAAGCGTCACCAACAGTATACAAGAGATAGAAGAGAGAATCTCAGGGGCAGAAGATAGCATAGAAAACATTGAAACAACAGTCAAAGAAAACATAAAATGCAAAAAGATCCTAACCCAAAAACATCCAGGAAATCCAGGACACAATGAGAAGAACAAACCTAAGGATAATAGGTATAGAAGAAAGTGAAGACCTCCAACTTAAAGGGCCAGTAAATATCTTCAACAAAATTATAGAAGAAAACCTCCCTAACCTAAAGAAAAGAGATGCCCATGGACATACAAGAAGCCTATAGAACTCCAAATAGACTGGACCAGAAAAGAAAGTCCTCCCACCACATCATAGTCAAAACACCAAATGCACAAAACAAAGAAAGAATACTAAAAGCAGTAAGGGGAAAAGGTCACGTAACATATAAAGGCAGGCCTATCAGAATTACACCAGACTTCTCACCAGAGACTATGAAAGCTAGAAGATCTTGGGCTGATGCCATACAGACCCTAAGAGAACACAAATGCCAGCCCAGACTACTATACCCAGTAAAACTCTGAATTACCATAGATGAATAAACCAAAGTATTCCATGACAAAACCAAATTCACACAATATATTTCCACAAATCTAGCCCTTCAGAGGGTAATAAATGGAAAACTCCAACACAAGGATGGGAACTACATCTCTCTTCCAACAAAACTAAAAGAAGATAGCTACATGAACAGAATTCCAACTCTAACAAAAAAATAACAGGAAGCAACAATTACTTTTCCTTAATATCTATTAATAGCAATGGACTCAATTCCCCAATAAAAAGACATAGACACATAGACTATCAGATTGGGTATGTAAAAAGGACCCAACATTTTGTAGCATACAGGAAACCTACCTCAGTGACAAAGACAGACACGACCTCAGAATAAAAGGCTGGAAAACAATTTTCCTAGCCAATGGTCCCAAGAAAAAAGCTAGAGTAGCCATTCTAATATCAAATAAAATAGACTTTCACCCTAAAGTGATCAAAAAAGATGGGGGACACTTCATACTCATCAAAGATATAATCTATCAAGATGAACTCTCAATTTTGAACCTCTATGCTCCAAATGCAAAGGTATTTATATTCATAAAAGAAACTTTACTAAAGCTCGAAGCACACATTACAAGCACACAATAGTAGTGGGAGATTTCAACACCCTACTCTCTGCAATGGACAGATCATGGAAACAGAAACTAAGCAAAGACATAGTGAGACTAATGGAAGTTATGAAACAGATGGATTTAACAAATATCTACAGAACTTTTTCTCCTAAAACAAAAGATTATACCTTCTTCTCAGCACTTCATACCTTCCCCAAAATTGACCATATTATTGGTCACAAATCAGGCCTCAACAGATACAAGAAGATTGACATAATTCCTGATATCCTATCAGATCACCATGGACTAAGACTGCTCCTCAATAACAACATAAACAGTAGAATGCTCACATACACGTGGAAGCTTAACAACACTCCACTCAATGATAACTTGTTCAAGGAAGAAATAAAGAAAGAAATTAAAGACTTTCTAGAATTTAATGAAAATGAAGCCACAACATACCCAAACTTATGGGACACAATGAAAGCAATCCTAAGAAGAAAACTAATAGCTTTAAGTGCCTCCAAAAAGAAACTGAAGAGAGCATACACCAGCAATTTGACAGCACATCTGAAAGCTCTAGAACAAAAAGAAGCAAATTCACCTAAAAGGAGTCAAAGGCAGGAAATAATCAAACTCAGGGCTGAAATCAACCAAATAGAAACAAAAAGAACTATACAAACAATCAACTAAATCAGGAGCTGGTTCTTTGAGAAAATCAATAAAATAGATAAACCCTTAGCCAGACTAACTAAAGGGCACAGAGACAGTATCCTAATAAACAAGATCAGAAATGAAAAGGGGGACATAACAACAGACACTGAGGAAATCCAAAAAATCATGAGAGCCTACTACAAAAGCCTATACTCAAGAAAAGGGGAAAACCTGGATGAAATGGACAATTTTCTTGACAGATACCAGGTACCAAAATTAAATCAAGATCAGATCAATGATCTAAACAGTCCCATATCTGCTAATGAAATAGAAACAGTCATTAATAGTCTCCCAACCAAAAAAAGCCCAGTATCAGATGGGTTTAGTGCAGAGTTTTAGCAAACCTTCAAAGAAGACCTCATACCAACACTCCTCAAACTATTCCACAAAATAGAAACAGAAGGTACTCTACCCAAATTTGTTCTATGAAGCCACAATTACTCTTATACATAAACCATACAAAGACCTAACAAAGAAAGAAAACTTCAGACCAATTTCCCTTATGAATATTGATTCAAAAATATTCAATAAAATTCTTGCAAACCGAATCAAAGAACACATCAAAACGATCATCCAACAAGATCAAGTAGGCTTCATCCCAGGGATGCAGGGATGGTTCAATATACGGAAATCCATCAACATAATTCACTATATAAACAAACTCAAAGAAAAAAAACCATATGATCATCTCATTAGATGCTGAGAAAGCATTTGACAAAATCCAACATCCTTTCATGATAAAAGTCTTGGAAAGATTAGGAATCCAAGGCCCATATTTAAACATAGTAAAAGCAATATATACAAAACCAGTAGCCAAAATCAAACTAAATGGAGAGAAACTTGAAGCAATCCCACTAAAATCAAGGACTAGACAAGGCTGACCACTCTCTCCCTACCTATTCAATATTGTACTTGAAGTCCTAGCCAGAGCAATTAGACAACAAAAGGAGTTCAAAAGGATACAAATCGGAAAGAAAGAAGTCAAATTATCACTATTTGCTGATGATATGATAGTATACTTAAGTGACCCCAAAAATTCCACCAGAGAGCTCCTAAACCTGATAAACAATTTGAGCAAAGTAATTGGATATAAGATTAACTCAAGCAACTCAGTGGCCTTCCTCTATACAAAGGATAAACAGGCAGAGAAAGAAATTAGGGAAACAGCACCCTTCACAATAGCCACAAATAATATAAAAAAACCTTGGTGTAATTCTAACTAAGCAAGTAAAAGATCTGTTTGACAAGAACTTCAAATCTCTGAAGAAGGAAATTGAAGATCTCAGAAGATGGAAAGATCTCCCATGCTTGTGGACTGGTACAATTAATATAGTAAAAATGGCCATCTTGCCAAAGGCAATCTACAGATTCAATGCAATCTCCATCAAAATTCCAACTCAATTCTTCACAGACTTAGAAAGAGCAATTTGCAAATTCATCTGGAATAACAAAAAACCTAGGATAGCGAAAACTATTCTCAACAATAAAGGAACCTCTGGTGGAATCACCATTCTGGACCTTAAGTTGTACTACAGAGCAATTGTGATAAAAACTGCATGCATGGTATTGGTACAGTGACAGGCAGGTAGGTCAATGGAACAGAACTGAAGACCCAGAAATGAACTCACACACCTATGGTCACTTGATCTTTGATGAAGGAGCTAAAACCATCCAGTGGAAAAAAAGCATTTTCATCAAATGGTGCTGGCTCAACTGGCGGTTAACATGTAGAAGAATGCAAATCAATCCATTCCTATCTCCTTGTACAAAGCTCAAGTCCAAGTGGATCAAGGACCTCCACATCAAACCAGAAACACTGAAACTAATAGAAAAGAAAGTGGGGAAGAGCCTCGAGCACATAGGCACAGGGGAAAATTTCCTAACCGAACACCAATAGCTTATGCTCTAAGATCAAGAATTGACAAATGGGACCTCATAAAGTTGCAAATCTTCTGTAAGGCAAAAGACACTGTCAATAGGACAAAACAGCAACCAACAAATTGGGAAAAGATGTTTACCAATCCTATATCTGATAGAGGGCTAATGTCCAATGTATACAAAGAATTCAAAAAGTTAGATTCCAGACAACCAAATAACCCTATTTAAAAATGAGGTACAGAGCTAAACAAAGAATTCTCAACTGAGGAATACTGAATGGCTGAGAAGCACCTAAAGAAATGTTCAACATCCTTAGTCATCAGGGAAATGCAAATCAAAACAACTCTGAGATTCCATCTCACACCAGTCAGAATGGCTAGGATAAAAAACTCAGGTGACAGCATATGCTAGAGAGGTTGTGGAGAAAAAGGAACACTCCTTCATTGCTGGTGGGATTACAAGCTGGTACAACCACTCTGGAAGTCAGTTTGGCAGTTCCTCCAGAAATTGGACATAGTTCTACCAGAGGACTCAGCTATACCACTCCTGGGCATATACCCAGAAGATGTTCCAACGTGTAATAAGGACACATGCTCCACCATGTTCATAGTAGCCTTATTTATAATAGCCAGAAACTGGAAACAACCCAGATGTCCCTCAACAGAGGAATGGATACAGAAATTTTGATACATCTACACAATGGAGTACTACTCAGTTATTAAAAACAATGAATTTATGAAATTCTTAGGGAAATGGATGGATCTGGAGAACATCATCCTGAGTGAGGTAACCCAATCACAAAAGAACACACATGGTATGCACTCTTGATAAGTGGTTATTAGCCCAGAAGTTCGGAATACACAAAGAACAACCCACAAACCACAAGAAACTCACGAAGAAGGAAGACCAAAATGTGGACATTTCATTCCTTCTTAAAAGGGGGAACAAAATACCCATGGAAGGAGTTGCAGAGATTAACTACAGAGCAGAGACTTAAGGACAATCCAGCCTGATATAGCTGTCTCCTGAGAGGCTCTGATAGTACCTGACTAATAATAGAGACTCACGGCCATTTATTGAACTGAGTACAGGGTCCCCAGTGAAGGAGTTAGAGAAAAGACCAAAGGAGTTAAAGGGTTTGCAGCCCCTTAGGGCAAACAACAATAAGAACTAACTAGTACCCTCAGAGCTCACAGGGACTCAACCACCAACCAAGGACTATACATGATGGGACTGATTGTTCTGGCAGCATGTATATAGTAGAGGATTGCAAAGTCGGTCATCAATGGAAGAAGAGGGGGCTGGAGAGATGGCTCAGTGGTTAAGAGCACTGGCTGCTCTTCCAGAGGTCCAGAGTTCAAATCCCAGCAATCACATGGTGGCTCACAACCATCTGTAATGAGATCTGACACCCTTTTCTGGTGTGTCTGAAGACAGCTACAGTGTACTTACATATAATAAATAAATCTTTAAAAAAAAATGGGAGAAGAGGCCCTTGGCCCTGTGAAGGTTCTGTGCCCCAGTGTAGGGGAATGTCAGGGCCAGGAAGTAAGAGAGGGTGGTGTGGCAATTAGGGGGAGGGGGGAGGGAACAGGGGTTTGTTCTTGGTTTTTTTGGGGGGGAGGGCAAACTGGGAAATATGACATGTAAATAAAGGAAATATCTAATAAAATAAAATGAAAACAAAAAAGAAAAAAGTGTAACAAAGAATAAAAATTGTAATACTTCCCTTATAATGAACATGACAAACTAAAAATTAAAAATAATTAGCAAACACCTGTGGCGCGCCAACCCTGACCACCAGGAATTAAGACATGACACAACCAGTTCCTTCTCTTAGCGGTTTACTCAGGATACTTTACAGACAGCATTGTGGAGAGGCGAGCCCTGGATCCCTACTCGGGCACAGCTTATATCCTAGTAGGAGCCCATGAACTCATGCCACGTGTCATCTCCCCATAGGCCAGGGAAGATCATGCCACTCAGAAGCACAACCTTCAAGCCAAATCAGGTGTTATTTATCTCAGAGCTCTCGGCCAGCCATCACCATCTTTAGGGCGTGGTTCAGGCGGCTCTCTACAGTTCCCCCTTTTTGTTTTACAGTGAAACGAGCAAGAACAGAGGTCTGATCTCTGATGATAGAAACAGGGACATTGTACTACCCCACCCCAGGCTTCATGCCTCCCAGGGAGGGCCAGACCCATCCGATGCCTTTTCCACAGAGACAGGTTCTGGGGCATCAACCTGTATGCAGTCAGACATGCTCTTCTTGAGGTTGCTAACTGCAGGCAGCACACCTCAAGTGCAGTGCTAAGCCTCGCATCCCGAACTCGAGGATGTCAAAAGGCTATCACTTTTCTTGCTGGATGATAGCAAGCCATGCTTGGGGGGACTGCCCTGCCTCAATGGCTGTAAATGCTTGTGTTATCATGGCAAGATCTCTTTTTCAGGCTCGAGCCATATGGCAGAGACAACAGAGGCAGAGAACAGAAACTCTCACTAAGGTCAAAGCTAATGCTCCTATTCCCGCCCACTCTTTCAAATGATTCATGGCAGAGGTGATTCAAGATGATAATCCATCAGCCCTGCATCCCCTCTCATAGAGTTGACACTGACGATAGCCAATCTCAGACCATTCACGAGATCTTCAAAACCTGTAAGATTGACACAACTATCAAGAGAGATTAGCAGCTTGAGTAATACTTTTATATTGAATGGAAGTCACACACAAACCAGGATATTTCCACTTGAAGCCTACTTGTGCTAGCTGCCAAAGGGTATCTATTTGTTCTTACTCAGCTGCATCACGGCAGCTACTAGTAACCAGTCTGATGATTAGCAAAGCAACCTTGCCCGAAAAGCATATCCCTATCCCAGGCTTGATTCCCGGCTGCATGATTAGCGTCTGCCTGTTCATTAGCAAATTAAAGTGAAAGGGGCTGTGATCCCATAAGTATGGACAGACTCAGCCAAGGACTTTATAACCTTAAAGTCCAAAGGCTCATGAAAACTCTGACCTTGTGTATCTTGAAAAACTGGACAAACAAGTGACAATTTAATTCTAACTGTCCGCCATACTTCAGGGCAAAAGGACCTACCAGAAGCGCCACCTTCTACAGGGTTATAAGGAGGAGGAGGAGCAGATGGAGAGTTGATAGTGGACCCCATATCTAGCCAAGCTTTTTTCCTTTTCCATTTTTTTCTCACAGTACTCTTTTCTAATTCCTTAATTAGGGTTTCCAACTCTTCATCTGTATCTGACCACTCCGTGTCTGTACTTTCCTTTTCTGACTTTACCTAACACTCCTCTTTTATCTGCTCTAACACTGCCTGTCCTTCCTCTACTGCTTTACAGCACCATTGATCTTCCAAGCACCCTCTGATTAGCTTCCATACTGGTCTAACACCGCTCTTAAGCATCCCCTGCTCCCATGCAAAATCAAGATCTTTTCCAAGCTTCTCCCAACTAGACAAAGTCAAATGTTCGGACACCGCAAACCACGGGGCAATGGTGTCTACTTCCTGGAGGAAGTTCTCAAGAACTCTATTCTTAAATTTAAGTCCCTTTGCCTTTAAAAGTTCTTTCAGAGCCATCTTAACAGGGCAGGAGGCCAAGGTACCCATAGTTCCACCTTTTGAATCTGTTTGCAGGGTTATAAGGCAAAAACAGGCCACCAGAATAACGGTGAAAGCAAGTAGAGGCAGCATTGTAATTATGACTGCAGCAGCTATTGGTGGCACACCCAAGACCAAGGTCATTACCCCCCTTTTTTCTAGCGTGCTGCTCGTCACTCGCTTGCTGCTTTACCGTGGACTTTCGTCTTGTCTCTTTCCGAGAACTTTTCTCTCTCGCCGCTTTACCGCGGACTTTCGCTTGTCTCCTGTCAGGGTCAGAGTGTCCCTGTCGTCCCTGAGAATTTGACCTTATCTGAGTAACAGTCTATTCTCCGAGGAACCATGGAGTGTTCTCGGAAAAACCATAAAATGTTTTGTCAACGCTTCCGCTCCGGCCAGGTGTGAAGCCAAGTGGTCCCCCCCCCCCGCCCCACTTCCTCTTAACGCTTCCTTGCTCTACAAGTATAATTGTCCTGCCCTTCTGAAGTAAAGCGAGGCTTTGACAACGGTTTTTTGCTTGGCCTCGTTCCTCTCTCTCGCCCATCTCTTTCAGGCTTCGTCCCCTTCGGACCCTGGTTAATTACTCGCCCCGTGGGCCGGGGCAGTGGCACCCGAACAGGGACCCCAAAGTACGGACGCTTGCCAGATGGAACACATAAGCGGAGCTCCGGAGACAGAGATCACCACACGCGCTACGGTCCTTCTGCCGCTCACGGGAGACCAGCGAACGGTAAGCAAAGATTCATCCGTCTCATAGAAATGGGCCAGCAGTTGTCAAAGGAGGCAGCTTTCATTAAGGATTTGAAGGCCTCCCTCAGGGAGAGAGGAATCAGAGTTAAAAAGAAAGACCTTATAAAATTTTTTATATTTGTGGATCAGACTTGTCCATGGTTTATCATAGATGGGCCGAATATAAGCCCAATAAAGTGGCAAAGGGTGGGCCGAGAGCTTAATGATAGGCTTACCAAGGAAGGTCCTGATGCTATTCCCTCCACCATTTTTTCTTATTGGGGCCTCATTCGCGATATCGTTAAGGTAGCCAGTGATGACCCCGATAGACAGCAACTTCTGGCAGTTACTGAAAACTGCCTTAGACCCCTCTCCCGTACACCCTCTGTCAAATCAGTAGTCATAGACATGAGCCCTGTTAATGGACCGGCATCAGAGTCACTAGGAAGGGTTGTAAATTTGCACCCTTCCCCAACCGGGGGCCTAAAAACATATTTAACAGCCCCTGTCTTTAGAGGCCCTTCAGGAGAGGATCCCCTAGATCCCGGGGACGAGGCTACCCTGGAGGAGGAAGCCGCCCGATATCATAATTCCGATTGGCCCCCCTTGGCCTCTGCGCCACCTCCCCCCGCCTATCCTCTCCCCATATGTGCTCCCTCCATACATGTGTCAGCCGTCCCCCTAATGGAGGCTCGCGATAAATTGGCAACTCAAGTCGTTGAATTAAAGGACGTCCTACACCTTCAGAAGGAGTTCGCCCAACTCTCCACGGAATTGGCCTCCCTGCAGGTGTCTATTAAAGATACTCTTTTCGTGCCATCCCTTTGCCCCCTTTCAAAGAATGCCCCACCACGACAAGGCCTCCCTTCAAAATCTTCTCAAGTCCCCCGTCGCCTGGCCATGACCTGTCCTGTCTTGACTAGATCTAGAGCGGCTACGTTAGAGGGAGATTTACCAGCCATCCCAGAGGTGAGCCGTGAACCGGCCCCGCTTCCTCCTTTATCCGAACCTCCTTATGATGAGGTGGCCGTTACGGGGTCAGATAGTGAGGAGGAAAAGCCCCCCCCCCCGGTGATTATGGGGAATTACTGCCCAAATATAAAAGATTAAAATT
>JADRCD010071253.1:0-12638 GCA_019843815.1 Montemys delectorum | reverse complement strand
TTGGCATGGTATCATATAAGGCATACACATAATGCTTTTTAGCTTGCAGTTTGGGGTTCACAATAAACTACCAGATGACTGCCCTTTCATATAAATGAACAAACCTTCTTATTAAATTGGTGGGGTGAAATCGAAAGGTGGACAACATGAGGTTTATACATGACTGTAACCAAAACGGAAGTATCAAAGTGAAACGATAGCAAATATTTATAAAAGCAAGTGAAAACAGAAAGCAGTGGGAATATTAATAACAGAAAATCATTTCCGAGGCCACCGCATTAAAAGGGACGGTCCGGAGAATGGGTACCGTTAGAATGCAGAGCCCTAAATTTTCTTCTCAGACTTCTTATTTCTTCCAAACACCTTTCCATTTCTTCTTCCTCTCCTGTCATTTGTTCACCTTTAAAATGCCTATAATCTATGTCTTCTTTAAATTCTTCAAGAGACTGAAGCAGCCTCTGTCTGAAATTCCCTTCCAGTCGCTGGCCTGCCAATGCTCCATAGGGATGTTCATCCTCTCTCTTTGGCTCACGGCACTTGGGCTTTCCTTCTTTATCGTTGCAGGACTTTTGCATGATTTTGTCGTTTCCTGCTTAAGTCCAGAGAGAAAATGCAGAGACAGATTACCTTCTTACTTTTGAATCCCTTTCTCTTGGAATCCATTTCCCCATACCTGACACACCCACAGTTCCAGTCTTCAGAAACTAAAAATACCCCAGCTTCTTCTTTAGCTTACCGTCAAATCTCCTTTTCCTCTTCCCCACTCCTCAATCCCATCCCACTCTTCTGCCAGGAAATAAGCGAAGCTGAAACTTTTACCCAGCATTATCCCTTCCCAACTCCCACCCTCAGAACCCCAGCCTATTAAACTCCCACACACTAACCTGTACAAAAGCAGGATAGTTTCTCACTTGTTTTCCTTTCTAATGGTATCTGTGTACACAGATTCCTGGGCCTACAAACAGAAACAAGGGATCAGGGAGGAGAGCATTGAGACCAAACTTATGTTATCATCATCCAGAATCTGGGATTCTCCTCACTACGGTCATTTCAAGTATTCTACTGTCTGGTTCTTCTCCCATAGCTATCCATTAGTCTAGAATTGTGTGCCTGTTCGCCCATCCTCATTCTCAGACTTGGCTCTTGTAAGACTCAGCATCTTCCATCCCCTATTTTGACCCCACCATTGCAGGTTAGCATTGGCTGAGGTAAACCATTTTTAAATTATCTTAATGTTTCTTGCCTCAGTCCCATGATTTCAGCCTTTCTCCATGTGTTAACTCACATTTTAGGGCTACCACGCTCTCCAATGCACTGGGGAATGATAAAGAAGAAGGCAAAGTTTTCCAGGACAAGAGCAGCCCTACCACTAGATTGCTAGATGTTTCTCAACCCTTCCCTATGTTTCCTGCTTTTTTTTTTTTTCCAAATGCACAATGATTGGACCGGCAAGCTGGCTAAGTGCATAAAGGCACTTGCTGCTTAGTCTGAAAACCTTAGTTCAGTCTCTGGGATCCACATGGTAGAAGGAGAGAACTAACTCCTACATATTTGCTCTGACCTCCACACATATGTAGAGAAACATGCACTCACAAACATGCATGCAAATAGATAAATGTAATTAAAAATTAAACATATGCAATTAGATATCTCCCAATTAAAGATATGGGGAAACAAGTCTAGATGAATTCTCTTCTTGTTCAGCCACAATCAATCCAAGGATTCCTCGTGGTTTCTGTTTACAACTCTGCTGGGATTTAAGGAATTTACCTTCTCTTCTCCTTGGCCACAAGTATTCAGGGCAGTAAAGAGCTCGTACCCAGAGGAGCAAGAAACCTGGATATATAATGACTTGGGCTCACGTCAGCTTCTAATCACGTGAGGATTATGTCATCTTCCAACTCTGGCCCCTACTTTCCCCTCCCATCAGCACTACTGCAGAAGTAGACCGGTCTACTAACCTCCCACCCCCACCACACCAGGCCCTGTCACTCATTTTTGCCTTTGCTAATTTCAGAGGTCAAAAGTGGCCCCTTCTTATGGATGGAATGTGCCTTTCTCTGATTACCAGGGAGGGGCTACATCTTCCCATGGTTATAGTAACCAGCATTCCTTTTTTAGGGGTTGTGCTGAGAGAAAGGATTACCCGTCCTCGTCTTGGTTGCAAGAACAGGAAAGTAGCAGTCTTGCCTCTACTCATCCTTCTCTCTGGCATAAAGATCATTTTCCTTATAGTCTAATTTTTGAAACCAAATTGGGGGATACAAAATAAACTAGATAATGAGGTCATAATTGGGTTTACTTATTTTTACTTTTTCCGGATATCTTCCTATTTTTCAATTTTCCATAAACACAAGTCTCATAATTTGAAATATGGTGAAGATATGCATATTTGGAAAAAAGATTAAAAATAGGAAGATAAAAAGACCCAAGCACCTGTTCCAGCTAATGAAGTCAGAATATAAATATAGACCTTTCAGGCGGACACATTTTTAGAAGCTCAAAATGTACAGAGCAGTTGGAGCATGCCCTTCCACGGATACTTCAGAGCAGGTGAAGTCCTTCTGTCACATGGGTAACTAAGACTATAATCCTACAGCATTTTGTGCTTAGATATACAGATCTCAGCAGTCAATCACAAATATCTACTACTTCAATTTCACATTTTCACAGATTGTGCCATGCCATATATTTTTTTTATTCCCTTAAAGGTTGTGCCCTGAATATATTACTTTAAAAATTGTTACCCTCAGTGAGAACATTTTTGGTTTGCTTGTTTCTCTCAAACATTTCTGCCCCACCTAGGTTTTTCTAGACTTTATTCACATAGTCACAAAAAAACCACCACCCATCATACCAAACATTTTCTGCTAAGGATTCTATTACTTATATAAATGGATTTGTTTACATGAAAATAAGCAATGGGGGGGGCTACGAAAAGTTCTTTGGTCTTGTTTATTAGGAACACCATAGCTCATTGTGAATGTAATCACTACTAGTAAGCATGATGTAAATGATTCCAGAAAAAAAAAAGTTAAGTGGGTAGAAGAAGAGATCTTTTGAAAAACAGAACTTTGTTTTTTTTTGTATTTCCGAGACAGGGTTTCTCTGTGTAGCCCTGGCTGTCCTGGAACTCACTCTGTAGACCAGGCTGGCCTCGAACTCAGAAATCCGCCTGCCTCTGCCTCCCAAGGGCTGGGATTAAAGGCATGTGCCACCACCGCCCGGCTTGTTACACCCAATTTTAAAGAATGACTAGCTTTAAAAGAGAAACCAGCTAGTGACCAGCCAGAGAAGAAATGAGGCTTACTCCAACAGCTCACTAGAACTCTAGAACTACCAATACATCTGTAATTTAAGAAGTGTATCTTCTTGTGATTGAATGCTAATATGATACTGACATCATCAACACCTTCATTTCAGTCTTGTAGGAGACAGTAAAGTGAAACCATCCAACCTAAACTGTCCAGTTTGAAGGCCCTCAAAAATTGACATGAAATGGGTGTTGTTTTTCATTGCTGTGGATGAATATACCATACAATTTGTAATCCAGACATAGATAACATTTACTTGGTTTATTACGGTGACAAAATATGAGAAGGGTTTGTTTTCTTTTCTTTCTTTCTTTCTTTCTTTCTTTCTTTCTTTCTTTCTTTCTTTTTTCTTTTTTCTTTTTTTTTTTGTGGAGACAGGATCTCTTCTCTATACAGTCCTGGCTGTCTTAGAACTCACTATGTAAACCATGCTGGCCTTGAACACACAGAGATCCTCCTGCCTTTGCCTTCCAAGTGCTGGGATGAAAGGCAAGTACCATCATGCCCAGCTGAGAGGGAGTTCTTTTAGCTGGTAGTTTTATAGTCTGTCATGGAAACGGAAGCTTTGGGCAGCTGGACGCCTTGCATTCGCAGTGACCAGACAAAGAGAGACAAATGCTGTCAGTTAGTTAGCTTTCTCCTTATAGAGTGCAGGATCCAACCACATGGAATTGCACTACCCACAGGTAAGGTGGGTCTTTCTACCCTAATCAACCTAATCTAGATAAGCTCTCGAAGGCACGCCTAGCCTAAAAGCTTGTTGCCTGGGTGATTGTAGAATGTGTCAAACTGAAAATGTTGGCTATCACAGATAACTAAACATATATAGTGAATCAGTATACAAGTACAAACTACTGATGAAGACAGCTATTAAGATGAAGCTAGACACAAAAGAGTACATGCAGAATAATTCCACTTACATGCAGTTCTTCATCTGAAAGCTCTGCCTGTAGTGACAGGAGTTAAAATACGGGTCTCCTGGAATGAAGGGCATTTGGAGTACTGATTGTAAAGAAGTGTGACATTCTGGAGTAATACTAAACTTGAATGCAATAGATGTGATTTCATGAGGGTGTATGTTTGCTTTTATTACCTCTTTACTTGTAGAAGTGTTGTTTACATACAAGAAATTATACACATATGAAAAAGACATTTCAAATGAGTAATAACAAACACAGGCCCTCATGAAATCATTCTTATTATGTGAAAAATTATATTACCCAAGAAAGTCATGCTCCTTCGCAGTCATAACCACACATAAGGAGATTTATGGCTGTAAAAAGCCTTGGAAGTACTTTAGACAGTGATAGAATCTTCTTGGTCGCTTAGCTCTGTTGCACAGTTATCTTAAATGGGTATTATCTATGGACCGAGGGAAAACAGGAATGAAATACTGAATGAATATATACATACATGTGAGCCTATATTTATGTATTTTAATATATGTCAACAAGTATATATATGTATGCACACACATATAGATACACATATACAATGCACTTTTGAAATCAAAACACACATAGACATTTACCTACAGGGCTTTAAACTGTGCCTATAACAAATATTTTGCCCTTGTCTAGATGATGCTATTCGGTATTTATAAGTCTGCAGGGACCACGTTTAACTTTAAATTCTCTGTCAATACTGACATTCAACTTTAAATTAGATCTTGCACTATTAGCATTAACAAACCCAGTGTGTCTGGTTCCTTTTTGTAGCCACCCTGCACGGGCCTTGTCTAATTCTCATGCCTCCCATAATCAGTATGCCTTGTATGCACTTTGACAGCTGCATCTGACACTTTCCCAGTTTGTGTCCTTATCTTACATGTGAACTGTTAAGGCAGGTGATTCTTTAGTGCTCTTTCTTCTATTTTCTCTCTTTCACCTCCAGAGATATCTACGTAAGATGTGCAAGGTCACTTATCTGGTTAGTGCTATACATAAGAGTCAGCTCAGGGTTTAAAATGAGGTCTGCCCCAATCTGCCACAACATTCTCTTTTAAGTTCTACATACAACTGCCATCCTTTTATGCACGATAAGTAAACAGTTACTCTTTGACTTCTCCTGATGCCCAGGACTACATTCTTAGAGGCAAGTTCTACACAGCTGAGAAGATAGTCTCTCTGGATGGTGGTTTAGAGAAGGGTTGAAAGGAGGAGTGGGCTGTGTGGATCAGTAGGTAATAAGAGAAGGCAATGGTTTGGCTGGCCCCAGATAGAAAATGCTTTAGGAAATATGTGGACCAGCATCACAAAGTGTAGTAGGCAGGACCTAAATTTAGGAAGAAATGTATGGAAGAGACATGTCAAAGGAACCTAAGCCATAGAACCTTATAACATAGGTAGAGGTCCCCTCACTCTTTAGGGCTGTTTATTGGTTTTGTGTGAAAATGCTTTTGTGTAGTACTTTATGACACAGACCCAGGAACGCTCCTCTGTGTTCCCCCAAGGACTTTTGATTTGTTAGAGACAGGATCATATGTAGCCAAGGCTGGCTTCAAACTTCCTGTGTAGCTAAGACTGACCTTAAAACCTTGATTCTCCTGCCTCTGTCTCCCAGGTACTGTGATTACAGGCATACACTACCAAGCTGAGAGGTCATTTTGAGGATTTCCCTCACTTATTTCCAGGTCATCGTGTCAAAATACATCAACATTTCTGTACGGAAGTATGTTAACATATTCATCTACCATTAAAGTCATACACACTATGATGGTTTCTATATGTTCAGCCTAGGGAGTGGCAGTATTAGAACGTGTGGCCCTGTTGGAGTAGATGTGGCCTTGTTGGAATAAGTGTGTCACTGTGGGTGTGCGCTATAAAACCCTTATCCTAGCTACCTGGAAACCAGTATTCTGCTAGCAGCTTTCAGATGAACATGTAGAATTATTAGCTCCTCCGGTACCATGCCTGCCTGGATGCTGCCATGTTCCTGCCTTGATGATAATGGACTGAATCTCTGAACCTGTAAGCCAGCCCCAGTTAAATGTTTGCATAAGAGTTGCCTTGGTCATGGTGTCTCTTCACAGCAGACCCTAACTAAGCCACACACATTATGAGACATTCATACTAAAGAAATAATCAAAATTATACTGGAGATATAGTTCAATAAGTCAAATGCTTACCTAATATGCACAATGGCCTGGGTTTATTACTTAGCAGTACATAAAATCCAGCACATACTTGTAATCTCAGTACTCAGGAGTTAGAGGAAGGAGGATCAGAAGATTAAAAAATTCATGATCATTCTCAGCTCTGTAGAGAGATCAAAGCCAATCTGGGATACATAATACCTTGTCTCAAAAAAAAATCAAAATTAAATAAGTTAAACTATGACATAATTATTCATTAAACATTGAGTGATCAGATTTACTTCATCCACACTGATAAATATTAAACACAAATGGAGAAAACTGTGTGTTTTTATTATATCATCTGTATATAGATGTATTCTAGACCATCAACTTTGCTAGAGTTCAGGGATCACTCAGTTTAGCCATGGCTGCTAATTGTCCTTGGTAATAATTTGCCGTATATTACCTTACCTAATAGTACTTCATTAAATTCTCCTATGTGGAATATTTTCTGTTGCTATAAGTGCAAGATTTTGTTCTGGAAATTAACGTTACTGATCAAAGGAAAGAACAAGCTACTCGGACAAGCAAGGACAGGCGAATCTCAAAAGATACGCTTAGGGGAAGCTATCAGATAAAGAGGAGTGTGTGCTACATGATTTGTTCCATGATTTCCATGTAACCTATACAATATAAACCTTACCACTTTTTTTAATGACTGGAAAGCTGTGGTCTTTCTGGCTGTGAAGGTACACAAGATAACTTATTCAGCAGAGGAAAACAGTCTCTATCTTGATAGTCATTTATCTGTTGATAAGTATGTTAAATATTATACAGTTTAACTATGACTACGGATTGAGGATGTAGGTCAATGGTAAGATGCTTGCCTACCATGCAGGAAGCCCCAGGTTTCATCCCCAACACTACAAAAATAAAATATGTACATGTTATTGTATGTCTTTAGTGCTTTCATCATTGTTTTAGTGTTCGTATATAGCTCACTTCTGAACATTTCACCTTTAGCCAGAAGGTGGTGGTGCACATCTTTATTCCTAGCACTCAGGAGGTGGAGGCAGGCAAATCTTTGAGTTCGAGGCCAGTCTGGTATACAGAGTGAGTTCCAGGACAGTCACGGCTACACAGAGAAACCCTGTCTTGAAAAAAAACAAAAAACAAAAACAAAAAAGAAAAACAACTTACATTTAAAGTTCATAAAATATATAAGTGATACTTCTGTGTTTCAATTTCCAATTGCTCATGACTAGAATACCAAATAAAAGTGTATTTTCTTTGTTAATTATGTACCTGAAATCTTCTTACACTGGCTTCCCAATTCTCTGGGGATTGCCTTTTCTGTTCTCTACTCCTGCTGTCCTCTCAGCCACCAAAGCTGGTCCTGAAATAGATTTACTGTATATAACTTAAGAATATTTAAATACATGCTCATTGACTTGCAAATACATAGGAACCATTTGAAGCAGAAATTTCTGAAAGAGATTGTTCGTCTCTTCTCATTCTGAAAATCTGACAAGGTTTTATAGCACAGTGAATTCTGGTTCACCTCATGAAAATGCCTTGCATGTCTAAGGGCCCCTCACAAGGGGAGCATCAGCTGCCCTGTCCTTTTCCAAGGTCCAAAACCAGCAGCTGCTGCCTGTGGAGTCTATATTTATATAATGACTTAGCAGGAGAGACAGATGGTTGGCCTTTTTCCCCCCAAATTTAATCCTGTTTTTCAAATAAGACCATTTTTTTTTTTAAATGAGACAAGATCTCCGCAGCCTAGGCCAGTGTTAAACTAGAAATCTTCCTGCCTCAGTTCTCCCAGGGCTGGGTTTTTACAAACAAGAGACACCATTCCTTTTCTTTTAAAAGAAAATTAACACAAATATAATTACATCACTTTTCATTTCCCAAGCTCCTTTTCTCCAACTCCTTCCATGCTTGCTCCATTCTCAAATCAAAGGCCTCTTCTCCCCTTAATATCCTTGCATATAAAAGATAGATGCTTTTTGTGAAAACCAAAAGAACACTACGGGAATCCATTAAGAAATTTTAAAAATCAGACAGGCGGTAGTGGCACACGCTTTTAATCGGAGCACTCAGGAGGCAGAGGCGGGAGGATCTCCGAATTCCAGTCCAGCCTGAACTACAGAGTGAGTTCCAAACCAATCAGGGCTGCACAGAGAAACCCTGTCTCCCAGGGAGGGAGAGAGGAACTGAGAAGAGAGGAGGGGGAGGGAGGGACGGAGGGAGGCAGTTTTTTAAAATCTGCACAAGCCCATTTCTTGACTAACTTTTCCCACATATTTTAGGGAAGTAAAAATGAAAAACTGAGGGGACAGCAGAAGGAAGGTGGCGCAACCTGGGAGCAGAGGGAGAGGGAAAAAGATCCATCCCCCGGAGAGCTGGGAATGGCCAGCAGCCCACAAAGCACACACTACCCTTGTTTTTGTCAGGCCACGGAATGCTCAGGGCTGAGAGAGACAGGGCCCAGGCTGGAGACGTTAAAGGGACCCAGAGGTGAAGAAGGGACCTGAACTTTGCCCAGCGAGACACTGGGGGCGGGAAGAGGGGCTGGGGCCGGGGGCGGAGCTCTGGCTGCTGACGCAAGGGGCACGTGACTAGCCCACGCAGGCTCACACCCCTCGCTGGGTCTCGGACCTGCCCTCGCTCACTCTCTCCAGCCCGCCATCCCTAACGGAGGCACCTGTTCCCGGTGGCGCAGCTCCTGGTGGCGCAGAGCGCGCGGGCCCGGGCGGCGCGGGAAGCAGCGGCAGGAGGAGGAAGAGCGGCGCAGGTGAGGGGGACAGCGGCCCGGACCCGCGGAGCCCGTCGTCGTCGGGGTCCCGCGGCCATCGCGGCGCAGGCCGAGGCTGCAGGTGGCCGTGCCCCGTGTGCGCAGTGGCGCGGCCGGACGTGGAGGGGGGCGGCGGGCCCGGGCGGGCGGAGACCCTCGGGGAGTAGGAGCATGCGCCCCGCGACAGCTTCCCACAGACCCCGGCATCCCTGTGTCCGTCCGGGGCGGGGGGGGGGGCCCCAGGGGTGGTCGGCGGGGAGGGGTGGGGCGGAGGCGGCGGGAAGAGCCTGGGCGGTGGCGCTCGGGACAGCGCCACAGGTCCTCCCTCCCACCCACTCACCCATCCTTCTGGGTTGCTCGCAGGAGCCTCGGGGGCGCACCTGGTGGTGAGCATCGCTAGAAAGAGGAGAAGGCAAGGATAGGCCAAGGTAGGTGCAGGGGCAGGGCTGGGGACTGAGAGGGAGGGAAAGGGAACGTGCGCAAAGCTGGGTATGTCAGAGCCCTGCTTGCCCCCCCTCTACTGGATTCTTCTCTCCCATGCTATTCTTCCATTTTGATGACGCAGATGCATCAGATGTATCTGCGAGAAACATGGTGGGCTTTGGGGAGAGGTGGGCCGGATTTGAGCCCCCTAGAGAGCTATGGAACTTTCAGGTGGGAAAATGAATTTTGAAAGGTGCAAAGCAGAGACTCTTGTCCTCGTTGCTGATCAGTCCACGAAGAAATCTTTTTCTTCTCTTGCTTCTTAGGAGACATGGAGTCCAAAGATCAAGGCGTAAAAGATCTCAACATGGAAAATGACCATCAGAAAAAGGAGGAGAAGGAAGAAAAGCCGCAGGATACAATCAAAAGGGAGCCGGCTGTGGCCCTGACTGAGGCTGGCAGAAACTGTGCACCTAGAGGAGCTCGCAGGCGGTTCCGGGTTAGGCAGCCCATCGTGCACTACAGATGGGACCTGATGCAGAGGGTTGGGGAGCCCCAGGCAAGGATGAGAGAGGAGAACGTCCAAAGGTTTGGGGAGGATGTGAGGCAGCTCATGGAGAAGCTAAGGGAAAGGCAGCTGAGCCACAGTCTGCGGGCGGTTAGCACTGACCCCCCTCACCATGGCCACCATGATGAGTTTTGCCTTATGCCCTGAGTCGGGAGGTTTTCTCTGAAGATGATATGGGGACCCCTGCTTTGTGATGTACGAGTTTTGAGGTTACTGCTTTTGTGTAGATCTCTTCCTGTTACCAGCTTCTAATTGAAACTTGTGTTTTTTACTCGGCCTGTAATTCCTTTGTTAGAATTTATCAGTTGCATGGGAAGATCCATATTACATATTGTGAACCTAATAAAGCAGATTTAAAAGGCATTCTCTGTCCTTAATCTTTTCTTTATATAATGAACAGCCACGTGGGTGGAGTAGGTAGTCCTGATCACGGGAAAAACTGAAAAGCGGTTTCTTTATATTTATTTTCAAAGTTTAACACATTACATAATGAAGAATTTAGTGGCTTAGATGACTCCCCAATGGAGGAGTTAGAGAAAGGACTGAAGGAACTGAAGAGGTTTGCAACCCCATAGGAAGAACAACAATATGAACCAACCAGACCCCTCTCCCCAGAACTTCCAGGGACTAAACCACCAACCAAAGAGTACACATGGAGGGACCCATGGCTCCAGCTGCATATGTATAGCAGAGGATGGCCAAGTCAGTCATCAATGGGAGGAGAGGCCCTTGGGCCTGAGGGTGTTGGATGCTAGGGGAGTTCGAGGGTGGGGAGTTGGAAGTAAGTGGGTAGGGGAACACTCTCATAGAAGCAGGAGGAGGAGAGATGGGATGGGGGTTTCTGGGGGGGGGGTAACTGGGAAAGGGGATAACACTTGAAATATAAATAAATAAGATCCAATAAAAAAAAAAAAAAGAGATGAGTTAGCTCTACCAGAGGATGCAGCTCTAATTCCCAGCACCCACAGGCTGGCTCACAAACATCTATAACTCTAGTCTGGGGAAGTCTGATAACTTCTGGGCACCAGGCACACATATGGTGCACAGACATACATGCAACCAAAACACTTGTGCATGAAGTCTTTTTTTAATTTTTTAAAAATTATTTTATGTATTTACATTCCAGCCGTTCCTCCACTTCCCTGTCCGCGCCCCCCCCCCCCCCCCACACACCCCGTTCCCCCCCCCCCTCCCCCCCCTTTGCGGGCGCCCCCCCCCCCCCCCCCGCCCGTCTCTGCCCCTTCATCCCTCCTCCCTGGGGCCTCAAGCCTCAGGATTAGGCGCATCTGCTCCCACTGAGGCCCGACCAGGCAGTCCTCTGCTGTATGTGCCTGGGGCCTCAGATCTGCCCGGTGTTTGTTGCCTGGCTGGCTGATGACTCAAGTCTCTGGGAATTCCCCTGGGGTCCCCTTCAATCCTTCCCCTAATTCCTCCATAGGCGTCCCTGACGTCAGTCCAGTGATTGGGTGTATCTTTATCAGCAATACACAAAATCTTTAAAAATTAAAAGTATTTTTAATGATAACCTTATGAAAAATAATGTGAGAACTTTCCAGATTTGTGACATAATCTCAGATTGAGTTTATCATCTGGTGTGTTACTGAGAAATACAATAAGAGATAAGCCTATTTTATATCTACCCTTATGATTATGAGTAAGAGTAAGATAATAGTCACCTCGGGGTTGCTATATGAACTAAATGAGGTAATAAGTTTATGAATGTTTTCAGAGTTTTTCATTCTTTTGGCATGTGGGTAACCTAAATCCTGAAATGTTTTCAGTTATTAGGAGGTGCATGTAAGAGTTCTCTACTCGGATTGGAAAGATGGCTCAGCAGGTAAGAGCACCGACTGCTCTTCCAAAGGTCCTGAGTTCAATTCCCAGCAACCACATGGTGGCTCCCAACCATCCATAATGAGATCTGATGTCTTCTTCTGGGGTGTCTGAAGACAGCTACAGCGTACTCATATAAATAAAATAAATAAATCTTAAAAAAAAGAGTTCTCTATTCAAAGGCCCTGTGGGACAAAGGATGGGTCCACACTTCTTTACTGTGCCTTTCTCTCATCCTTTCCCCTAGAAAGTCTATGTACTAGATTACAGGTTTCTACACCACACCCAGACAGATACTCACATATCTCCAAAGTGAGAGATTCTCACTGATTTCTCTAGAATGCTCATTGTATTGAATCCTGCTCTGCACCTGAAGATAGTTTCCTTTCTGTTTAACTTTTTGCTAAAGATTGCTTATCTGGGGCGATTCTCTCTCTAGCTGAGCCGATGTGTGATGCAACAGCTCACTGAAGGAGACAGTTACTCAAAACAACCCAGGTTAACCTGAAACTTAGGAATGTACAGAATTTTGTTCTGTATATAATGAGTTGGTTATGTCAGTGTATAGGGTTTTAAGTACATGGGAAAAAGTACATTTTATTTATGAAAATTGATTTTTTTTTT